>JAVTVY010027706.1:0-105600 GCA_036873755.1 Hanleya hanleyi
CGACGACCGTTTACTAAATGACAGATGTTGTGCTCCACAGCTGCGATTAATAGAACGCATAATGTCTTGATTTGATAAGCCCTCATCGCCTGGGTGTGTCAATGGTCGCAGAACATCGTTCGTTTGGGAGTACAGAAACCGAGATAACATCTTCATCCCGTGAAGCACGTTCGAGAATTTTTTTTCGAATTTAATCCCAACACCCTCCTAGTGTTAGACTCATTTCAGTCATGATCGGTTAAATGGAAATAGTTCGCGAAATTAATCAACGGATTATTTATACAAATAAGACCGCACCAGGAAAACATTGATCCCCAGAGAACAAGAGCTGAATCTCCGAGTTATCTGTAAAATGCCATTTACATTGCTCTGTTAAGTATGTAATGAAATTTTGCTGTACGAATGACATCGAAGGTATTGGTTCTACGCTCGTTAATAATGCTGTGGAATGTCTCCTACAATACGTTTCAGAAATTCTCAATGACTTTACCACTTCTGTCAGTTATGAATTCTGCTGAAATTCTTTGACTGTATTCTTATTCCCCACATTCGAACTTTGCTTTCTTTAAGAAGGTATGAAACATTCAAGTCATTTGATTTTCTGACGGTGATATGAGCTAACGTATAACCAATAATAAAGGAGAAAAGTAACTCCAAAAATACAACAAGACAGCATTTTAGACTCAATATTTCAACATGCATTATGTCATTTTCAAGAGTGAACATATTTTCAAACTCCAGTCGTATTTATACAATTGTATATATTGTATTTATCCAAATGTAATAAATACGGCTGGACTTTTCAAATATGTTCACTCTTGAAAATGACATAATACTTGCTGAAATATTGATTCTACCATATTGTCTTGCAGTATTATTTTTCCTCTTTGTTGTCTTATTTTCCACGGTAACAAGCAGATGCTCTTTATTTCTCAACACGCCCCCGACCCCCGGTAATTTGGGCCGAAAAGCATACACCATTTATACATCAGACACGTTAATACAAGTTTGAGCGTTTTCCCCCCGTGGTATAGAGGAAGTAATTCAATAGTTGTAGTTTCGATCCTCCGTCCCCAAACGTGACGAATATCTCATGTCACCCTACTAATTTCGGTCACAGTGTTGTTAATGGATGCCCTTTAAAATGTAATTACCATGGGCTTCAGTCAAGCAATAGATATACTGATGTAATTATATTGGAAAGTGAAAGTGCCGGATTGCGACAGTAATTATCTGGCAAGTATCGAGCTTCTTCTGCATATCAGCCCAATTTGCCACGTCCCTAGTTACTATAATCAACACTTTGAAAAAATCAATGATGCCAGAATGCAAAACGAAATTCCCCAGACGTAGTTTTCCCTCCATGGTTGTCTGGAATACCAGTCGATGGATAAAGTATGGACAACCTTCGCACGAAAGTGTGTTTGTGTGTGAAAAGTTTGTCTGATTTACCCGAATGTTCAGTCTGGTGTTGTATAAAACGAGAAACTAAGATAACTGAATACAAGGGTCAAGTCCGGTAGCCACAGTTTTGGTCTAAAGGCTATAAAACTTATTTTGATAGTATTGGGTCACTGATGAGGGCAAAAGAAAGGGAGAAAAAAGGCATATTACGACATTCGGGGTCAGGAATTTATTTTGGCCGAAAGGCCCTGAAATTTCACGAAGATGGATGTGAGGTCCGCGAAATTAACATAAAACAATTCAGAAAGGGTACTTAGCGCCATTCGGCAGCCTCAGTTTTGTTCGAAAGAGAACAGGATAGTTGCGAGGTGGTAAAACATCGGAAATCAAAAAGGGCATCTAACGCCCAATGAGGGCCGGAAAGTTTTTAGTTGAAAGGCTATAACGGTTAAACTTAGGTTGCTACGGGATTGAGGAGAGTCACCGGAGGCAGAAAATAGTGGGGAAGGGCAATTAACGCCCATTGGGGCTCAGGAACATAATATAAAAATTAACATAATACAGGTACGTCTATTCATAACAATTGAAAGGTGACTAGGGTGACTAAAAGATGGATTCTAGAGGCAAGGTGCAGACAGTCTGAATGACAGGGACCATTGCTACGAAACCATGGAGTGTACCTTTAATGGACGACGGCTGAATTATGAATGACGGACCAGACGCTTGTAATTTATTAGAGGGTCAATTTGATTTTTGCGAAATGAATTTCTCCCGTTCGTAGTAATCTGGAAGTGTCTTTTGTTTTCATGACTTTTGTTCTTGAAAGTCCTGCAAGAGATGACTAAACTTCAAAATAACTCATTTGTCCCTCAAAATGGACATTCATCCGGCAATACGAAAGATGGTGATTCCTTTTCCGCTTTCAGATAATGCCAGGCAAGCGGGCAAAAAAAACCCCCACAGATGAAAGTCAAATTATTGGAAATACACAAACACGTGTGGCTTCCTCAGAGTTACCTGTCTTGAAGGGAACTCCTTTCAAAATTTCGGGAAAACAGTATCTCATAATTAAACTTACCAATTAAACTTTGAAGTCTATTCTTTATGAAAAAATCTAAAAACAAAACCTATTCTCAGTTTTACAATTAAAAACAACAGGGGAAATCCCCCATCATGCATTTTGATGGGGGATACCCACTAGCCAAAAATACGAAATTAAGGAGTGCTGCCACAGGCAACTGAAAAACAATCTCAACTGTCCCCTCGCCGATGTCAAGACCCTCTCCAACTTTGAAGTCGATCGGTACTATAGTTCTCGAGTTATTGGTCTGACGAAAAATGTGTAAAGATCCAACTGCTGAAAACCCAAGATACTATCTTGGATAACACAGATAACTGAAACGCAATTACAACCGTGACACGGATGTCAGGACACTTTCCAAGTTTGAAGTTGATCGATTCAATAGTTCTCGAGTTATTGGTCGGACAAGAAATGTGTACAGGAAAGACGGAATTAGGATCGCTCGGTGATTCTAAGCCCCCATTCAGCGGGAACAAATGATAAAGAATATTTAGTTTTCGCAAAATAAATTACTTTTATGCCATTTTGGGCAAGACAAAGGCACAAAGATGTACAGAAAAGGCCGAAAACACGACTTGCGGTGGCATCATCGTCGCCATCAATTTGAAAGAGAGAGAGAATTAAGGTTTAACGTCGCATTCAGCAATATTCCAGCTATATTACGACGATCAAACAAAATTCTAAGTATTCAAGTCAACAACTCAGCAAACTAATGCGTTAAAACAGGTACAAACATTAAAATTTGTACAACAAACCAATCTCTCTCAAATAATCTAAAATACAATCTTCTTTTACTGGACTAAAAGGATCTTCCATCGTAGCTGCTCGAAAAGTATCTCTTACAATCTTAAAATCTATGCAATCTATGAGAATATGTTTCACCGTGAGATCTTCATGGCATGGAATTCACCTTTGGACCGGCTCCTTTTTAGTAAATATTCGTGAGTTAATCGTGTATGGCCGATCCTACATCGTCTAATCATGGCCTGATCGAAACGTTTCTGGCTATTCAGATGAGTATAACTAACAGATTTTTTGAACTCGTGAAGTTTGTCATTATCCATGGTATCTCATTAAGATTGAAACAGCTTCCTTACATAAGCACAGCTAGATGGTCTGAAATCGCTATATGGGATTCCAACAGGATCAACCTCTTTATCCAGAGCTGCCGTAGCCATTGTATCAGCCTCAGTATTGCCTTTGATGTCAACGTGACTAGGAACCCAACAAAACACAATATCCTCCTGTTGATCAAATCTAATGTCATATAATTGTAGAAGTTTCAAGATGGTAGGGTGAGCTGAATTCATGGGATGTTTCTTTGTTTATAGAGTTGCTTGAATTTCTCATTAAAAATATCTATGTGAAATTTGGCAACACAATATATCAACAGCATATAGATATTCCAATGGGTACCCCTATTGGCTGACCTATACCTGTTCTCTTATGAATATGACTATATGCTGGCGCTTTCAAAAACCGATCCATGCAAAGCCTGTTCCTTCTGATTCACCAAACGCTATATAGACGATCTTCTCGCTGTGGATAATCGCTATATAAATGACGCAGTGAAGGATATATATCCACCCTCACTGGATTTGAAGGAAACTACAGATAACCCTACAGGCACATAGTATTTAGACCTATATCTCTATAAAAATGAAGCCTTCTCTCTCGTCGACTTTATGACAAAAGAGATGATTACAATTTCGACATCGTAAACTATCCCTTTCTGGACAGTAATATTCCAGTGGGATCTGCATATGGCGTATACATATCACGCCTAGTAGCATTTGCTAGATCCTGTGTTAAATGTGACGATTTTAATCAACGTCACAACACATTGTTGCAGAAACTCCTCCACTCAAAGTTTCTCCAATTTGGCGATACATATCGCATGCTGATAGCAAAATACGAGCGTAGCGTGCAAGATCTATGGCGCTACGTTTCGTAACTTGTGTCTAATTCCGCTTAACCCGGGGCTAGGGCCCATATGAACCCATGTACTTCAAGATCCTCATGGTACTCATATGAACAGTCACAATCAAAGCGTGACTGAGATACATCATTCTTTAGATGACGACTTTACAACGAATATTATGGATTAAGAATACTGATCAGCGATACGGATTTGATATTTTTCGAACATCATGATGTCTTGCCGGCATCATTGAAAACTGTTGACCGCTTCTCTCTTGCAGGAAACAAGTCTATGTTTATGTATACTATGATTGTCTTTTTGAATTTGGTGCTAATACTGTTATATGGAATATGGAATAAGTCTTTGGATTATGGACGCGGATATTCTCTAATGGACGACGGCTGAATTATGAATGACGGACCAGACGCTTGTAATTTCCACTTTTAATCGCTTGAAGGCATGATAGCGAATCCGAGAATATGACATATTTTTTCCTTCTAGTGGACCCAATACCTTCTAAAGCCAACAATAGAGCTTTTGCCTCTGCAGTGAATATGGAACTTTTACATGGTAGACGATAGGTTTTAGTTTTGGAACTTAAAATAGTATAGCACATGCTACTCTCTCGTCATCTTTAGAACCATCCGTATAATTAGCCTGATGTGATCTGTATTTCTCTCTCAGTAGACCAAATTCTTGTGTATACACGAGCTGACTCGTGTCTGTCTTTTCATATTTCGTCAGTGAAATATCTACTTCTGGTTTGGCTAACTGCCATGGCGGAGTTGGCAAGAGCTCATTAGGTAAAATTTAACTAACTTTAATACCGGTTGCCACAATGTGTGTTTTCATACGGATTCCAAGAGGTGGAATAATCGAGGGTTTCTTTAAATAGAAATCTGCGCACTGAGGGTTGAAAACACAGTCATATGCAGGATTTGAGTGATCCCAGCGATAGTTTAATTCTTCAAAGTTCTAAAGGAAATTCATCTGCTTCGACATAAAGCTTTCTTTAGGAGATGGTCTGAACGCACCGAGGCAAAGTTTAAGACCGTGATGGAGAATAGGATCTAGCTTTGCCAAGTTTGACTTGCTTCCACAATTGTAAACAATAGAACCCTAATCAAGTTTGGAACGAACAAGTGATCGCTAAAAATGGAGACGAGTTTGCTGATCTCCTCCCCACTTTAAGCTGGCAACAACCTTCAACAAATCTAGAGCTTTCGTGCATTTGGCTTTCAAGCAATTTATATGCGATTTGAATGTTAGTCGTTGGTTAAACAATATGCCTAAGAATTTGACCTCTTTTACCACTTTGATTTCAGTTCCATCTAAAGTAAGTACTGGATCTTTGTGCTGGAAATCTTTTCTGTAAAAGTGTATACAATTTGTCCTAGCTCCGAGGATTTTGAAGCCATTTTCTAAACACCATTTCTGAATTCTGTTTAAACAAAGTTGTATATGTTCTCTCAATATTGTGTATACTTTTTCCACTACACGATATGTTGAAATCGTCTGCAAAGTGCGAACCATCGAATGGTTTATTCAGAACTGCAGATAAGCTGTGATACTAAACAGAGTAGTAGACAATACACTGCCCTGTGGGACACACTGGTCCTGATCAAAATGATCAGACATGGTTGTACCTAAACGAATTTGGAATTGTCTATCATTCAAAAGGTTGGAAATAAAAACGGCCTTTTAATCCCATATTTTGAAGATATTTCCGAATCCCGTATTCCCATGTAGTATCATAGGACTTTTCTAAGTTAAAAAAGATAGAAACCACATGTTCATCCTTGGCGAAAGCATTCTTGACATACAAATCTAATCTTACTTAATGATCAATGGTACTTCTACTTTTACGAAAACCAGCTTGAATATCAGCAAGTTTCCTTTCAGTTTCCAGGTACCAAACAAGGAGATCATTTATCATGCGTTCCATTGTTTTGCAAACACAGCTAGTCAGCCAAAGTCTGTTGAATATGCGTAATAGGATTTGTAGAGAAGATTCTGTAGACGTTTCAAAAGCTGATAATGAATATTATCAGGGTCCGGAGCAGAATCGTTAGCTTTCGTGAGAGAAGCATGAAGTTCTTCAATTGTAAACATAGTGTTATAGCCTTCATGGTTACCGGAGGGAAATTGAAATTTAGGTACATAATTTTCTGACGAAGAATTTTTGGCAGTTGTTTCGCCTAATTTATTTGCAATTTCCAGGTAATCACCTTGTGTCCATCGTTGAGATGATGAACGCTGGACGTGGAGCTTTTACCTTTTATTCTTGGATCATATTCCAAACTTTTTGTTCTACGAACTTTAGCTCTTGTCAGTCTGAGATCTTTCAAATTTCCAGGATTAGGATCTCGCCATCAGTTTGAATTTTGCCAAGATTCTTTGCCCCTAGGATTCTGCGATTCTGGTAATATTCTCAAAATGACACCAATAAGATCCGCGGAAATATCAGAATGTTTCAGCTCTCTTGTTCTCTTCGTTGTGGTGAAAAGTTTGGTAGGAGGGGCATAATGAACCCCCACTCAGGTCAGATAGTTTTAAGTAAAGTTGTTTGACGAGAAATCTCATTCTTCACCAACTAACAGGAAACCTCACGTTTGGAGAGATTAGATTTACATATTGGATGTCTCCAGGGTTCAACAGAAGTATCAAATTTCATTTCTCAGGAACAAACAATTACCTATAAGATATCACATGGCAGTGTCATCATACAGCTGTATATTCCAACGAGATGTCAATACTTCCCATAAGCATATATCATAGTTATATGATTTAACCCTAACTGGCCTGGGCTTTTTGGGACCTGTCCAGTCGGGGGTGGGGGGAGGGGCTATTCTTCCCCCTAAATATTTTTCTTACTTCTTGAGCTAGGGGGCTAAAACTTACCACACTGTACGCTTGGATCAAGCTCTACAAGAAAATCTAACAAAAATACACGATGGCCGCTTTGATAACGTCACAGTGACGCCATTTTCAAAGAAGGCATTTTTTGATCGACTTTTTTAGTTTTTTTATTTGTATAATTTCTCCACAAAAACTGCATGATAAATTAGTAAATTTT
The DNA here is from genome assembly GCA_036873755.1 of Hanleya hanleyi. Classification (NCBI taxonomy): domain Eukaryota; kingdom Metazoa; phylum Mollusca; class Polyplacophora; order Lepidopleurida; family Hanleyidae; genus Hanleya; species Hanleya hanleyi. The sequence goes on from JAVTVY010027706.1 coordinate 7,483, forward strand.
AATGTGATGTGAAACAAAATAGTTTGTGTCCACTTTTCGTCAGGAAAGCAGAAATTTTGAAGAAATATGACCATAACAACACTTCTCTGGTACCCCACGTGGACGCCATCTTGAATTTACCCATGATCCGCTCAATGACCCCAAAATGATAAACTACAAAGTCGCGGAGTGCCAGTTCTCAGTTCTTGTCGTCCCGGAGATAGCACAGAAAGTTTGCTGGGGGAGGGGGCATAATGGCGCCCCAGACCTGGTAGGGTTAATTGGAGTTGAAACTATTCGAATCTGTTTTGATACGTCAATTGACCTGATTACACATGTGAATAGCAATGAAACTGTCTTAGTACTTTCCAAATATTAGGTTCATCAAATGTGTGCCACATCTATAAAACATCGATTAGTTTAAGCAATAGCATAATCGCTTGAATGTTCGTAAAATAAAGTTTTATATCACACTATATTACAGTAGCCGGTATTATCTTCATGTTATCCAGAAGTTTTTATTGAAGTGGATATGAGAAGTACTTCAGTGATAATTGTTTGGATATCTAGTTAGATAATGTAACTGATTCTCTAATCCCCTGCTAACTTCTGTCATGGTTCGGGTACGTGATGTGTTATCCTAGTAATTAAAAAAAACAATCCACATCTGCTTTAGATCCATTACAAAGTGGGTTGGAATGATTCTCTCGTCCCTTGCTAATTTCTGTCGCGGATCTGTTACGTGATCTGTTATCCCAGAAATTAGTAAGAGCAATCCACATCTGCTTTAGATCTATTACAAAGTGTGGTTGGGTCTCAACCTGGAAGTAAGTTCCGAAGAATCCACAACCGCAGTTGGAACTTTAGTCTTCGAGCAAAATGTAATGGATATGCCACAGCCCCCCACTCATATCTGGTATAGACGCAGTAAGAAACCTAACTGATCGATCACATTTGCTCTTTATCCGATTTTCTGTTCGAATTTACAGTGGAGCATCAGGCGAATTTGAGTAAAGACGTTGAAATCATTGATACCGATTATTTTCCAAATGTTAGATTCCTACAAGATATGTGCCGCATCCACAAAGCATCGATGGATTCGAGCAATTCAGAGCACAATCTCTTGGCCGTCATAACAAATGAAGTTATATCACTCTCTGTACAGTAACCGGAATTGCCTTCCTATTAACCAGAATATTCCATTCAAGTGGATATTATAAGTTATACCAGTGTCTTGCGTTGGTATACAAGCTGATATTTCGTCGAGAAGATAAATATTTTCACGAGCCCGAAGGGCGAGTGAAAATATTTATCTTCGAGACGAAATATCAGCCTGTATACCAACGAAAGGCACTGGTATAACGAATTTATCACATTGAAGAGCTATTTTCCTGGTTGGTTTAACATATATCACCAACTCGAAAGAAAAACAGGCATAAACTCAACGTTGAACAACGTAAGACATCGTGAGTCGGACAGGCAGCTTCGATCTCTTTTCGATCTGTTCCGCGATGAACAATAAACTGAATGACAGTAAACTGACATTCTGACGTTCCTGTTTATGTGGCATATAAAGCTTTGGATGATAATTTATTTCTTATCTCCATCCGCAAATACGCAATTGCCTCGCACAACTTGTTCCAGTGGCGGAACTCGCCCATACAAACTCGCGCAGACAAATTCGCCTGAAACAGGCTTTGTCTGCAGGTGTTACACGCGCGTCCTTGACTGCGTTGGTATATGGGCACGCGCGTCCTTGACAGCATTGGTATACGAGAATTCTGAATTGGTATACCAACGGTGGCTAACGAAGAATTGCAATACGGTCTAATGCACTATGGTAATTAACCAATCAAAACTCTACAATTTACTCTGAAATGTGATAAGAGAATTAATTCGATGATAACAGCTTGTTATCCAAAAATAACGAAAATACTGTTATACGATCACTTTCTAAATGATAAAAAATATAGCTTGTAAGTCCAGTTAGATATCTACCAGATACTCCCTTTCACATTGTTAATTTCTCTCTTGGTCGTGTTAGGTGATTTGCTACCCCAGTAAAACCAATCGTATCTGCCCTGGATCCATCAAAAAAAGTATGTGTGGAATTCCACAGGGAATCCAGCTGCTAAATCCACTACTACGAATTACCTTGGCGCGAACATAATGAATATATCACAGCCTATAGCTGATGTCTGGTGAGCAGGAGTAGGAAACTTATGAGCGATCGATTACTCTACATATTTATCTGTGGGATAAAGTTCACCACCTATTTCCGGTGTAAAAGGAAAAAGTGTCCAGTAGAAAAGTAAATTCTGCAATAATCGAGAGATATTGTTCTTTCATAAACAACCCCGGTGTAACACCAAAAGACACACGCGATGTACACATCAGACTGGTGAGGAGCGAATTTGCGCCGAAAGACGTCTGGGCGTGTATACCCCACCTTAATGATGCTGTTAAGTGATAACCTTTAAAAGTCCAAGGGCTTAACCAAGCAATAAATATACTGACATAATTACATTGGAAAGCAAACAAATGCCGAATTGCGATGGCAATTATCGAGCCAGTCTCGGGCTTTTTTCCAATTCCAATAACAGCATGACCTGATGGATATAAAACAAAGTGTCCGGAATACCTGTCCAATGATACAGGACGGACAATCTTCGCAACAAAATGTGCCTGTGTGTGAGGAAATTTATCTACTTTACCCGAATGTTCAGGCTGGTGTTGGATGAGTGAGGAGAAACTTTATACAGTAAGAACTGAAATACAATCGCCACTTCAGTTACATACAGTAGTTAGAATCTTCCAAGAAACATTACCACTTACAATCAGAATATGTGTTAGTTTCTTTTATTTCTTCCAAATAAGTTTTCGTTTTCTAGCTTGTAATAAATTTATCCGGCATATCTGAAATGTTTAGGAGATCGATCGGACCGGTTTTACAATGGAAATGTCGAATACATGTCACACCTACAGCGACGCGAAGAATCTCTAAAACTGCCAAGCCCGCGGCAGTGTCCATGGGAGCATGACTAAGGACTCATTGTAACCCGTGAACACGTAAACATCGTTAAACCTACGTATACAAAGATTACACACCAGAATCTGCCACCATTAACGTTGTTTGTCGAGAAATTTCTTCTACCACCTATAAATAGAAAACCTCGCATATGGAGTGATTGTATTTACACAGTATACGCGTCAACCTTCACTCTAGATCCATTTCCAACATATTTTTCACAGATAGTCAGAAGACCTTCAATGAAACAATGGAAGTTTCAGAACTCTTGCAGTTTGAGATATTGCCACTGTTTCAAGACTGATACCATACAAGTTATAATATGATCCGGACAGAAGTCCCATGGTCAAAGGTCCCTGCAGACAAAAGTCCCATATATTAAACTCGAACACAATGATATAACGTACATGTTTACCGTAATTTATAGTACTGATGTCGTGTTTCCGTTGATCCATAAACTTGCAAAGTATGAACACCTAGATCTGTCCTCTCCTACGCTGCTATAAACTCTGTAATTGATTGTAACTTTTATAATGCAATTATGTAAAAGTGCATAGATCACTGGTAACAGGAGTGTGACCAACTTAACCTGTTGAATCTGGCAATTCAGGAAGCGTTTCCAACACTCCGTTTTTACCGACCACGAGAAATAACGTATTTTGAGGAGAATGTAATCACAATTTCAAAGGTCAAAGTTCAAGATTTTGACTCTGGTATACCCGATACCAAGTATTATGAAGCAAGATAAGAGAAAAAGAGAGAGAATTAAGGTTTAACGTCGAGTTCAACAATATTTCAGCTATATAGCGACGATCCAACAAAATGCTAAGTATTCCAACAAAAACCAGACACCGACCCAGCAATCCAGAAGCAAACCACAACACACCAAAACAACATGCACATACATTGAACGTATGCAACAAACCAATTTCTCTCGCGTAACCTAAAATACAATCTTCTTTTACCAGACCGAAAAAATCTTCTAAAGTAGCTACTTGATAAAAAGAATCTCTTACAATCTTAAAATCTATACAGTCGATCGGAATATGTTTCACTGAGCGATCTTCGTGGCATGGAATACACATTGGGACTGGATACTTATTTAGTAAATGTTCGTGAGTTAATCGGGTATGGCAGATTTTACATCGTCTGATCATGGCTTGCTCGAAACGTTTTTGGCTACTCAGATGAAAATATCTTACAGTTTTTTGAAACTCATGAAGTTTGTTAATATCCACAGCATCCCATAAAGATTGAAACAGCTTTTTCACATAAACACAGATAGAGGGTCTGAAATCGCTTGGGATTCCAGGATCAACCTCATTATCTAGGGCTGCCTTAGCCATTTCATCAGCTTCATGATTTCCTTTGATGCCAACGTAGCTAGGCAACCAACAAAACACAACATCAATCTTTTGATAAAATCTACGATCATATAATTGTAGAATGTTCAAAATGGTGGGGTGAGTTGAAGTTTCTCTTTCAATCGCTTGAAGGCATGACAGTGAATCTGAGAATATGATATATTTTCCTCTTACAATAGACCCAATACCTTCTAAAGCTAACAATAGAGCTTTGGTTTCGGCAGAGCAAATTGAACTGTTAGCTGGAAGTCGACAGGTTTTAGCTTCGGAACTACTCTCTCGCCATCTTTTGAGCCATCTGTATAAATAGCTTGATGCGATCTGTGTTTCTCTCTCAATAGACCAAATTCTTGTGTATACACATGATGGCTCGTGTCTGCCTTTTTATATCTCGTCGTTGTAATATCTACTTCTGGTCTGGCTAACTGCCATGGTGAAACTGGTAAGAGCTTGCTAGGTAAAATTTGACTAAGCTTAATATCAGCTGGTACAAAGTGATTTGATTGATTGATTGTTTATTCACCATTTCAACGATGTATATACAAACATAAAATCGAGTCCGGCTGTAAAAATGGCGGGAATAAAACCCCAGGGGGCTTGTTCTATCCCGAACTGATAATATTTTAAGTAAGTAAAGGACTGGCTACAGCAGGGTATGAAAAGATACAAGCATGAATACAGTTTCTGCTGTAATTACTTACGACATGTATATATATATATAAAGGCAGTTTTTACTGTGATCATTTAATCTATATATATATATGATGAATAGATGATCGAGCTCTCGGTACTGTACATATAATGGAGTTCTGTCACATTGGCAACTCTGGGAGCTCGATGGAGCAGATGATTAACAATACAGTTATGTACAAACAAAGGTTTGTTTCTTCACTAAATTCAAAAATAGGTTCTATAGATAGTGTATTTACAGCTTCAAGTAATGTAAGCTAATGGATAAACATGTAAAATAATTTAAAAAAGGCTTAAGTAGGGCTGTTAGCAGCTTTCGTTGTGTATTATAGTGTATACACCCTCCAATACTTAGATAAATATGGCCATCATCAATATATAGTTAGTTTGGAGTTAGCATTTAACAAGGTAGTTCTTTAAACGGGATTTGAAAAGTGAATAGGATGCGGAGGCTTTTATGTCAGTGGGCAGTGAGTTCCACATACGCGGTGCTTTCGTTTTCGTGGAATAATATGATAGATTTGAAACTACTCGTGTTCTGTAGAGATTAAGGTCGGATTGCCGGGTGGGGTAGCAGTGAACTTCTGATAGTTTTGTAAAGTAATTTATAAATATGGTCGGTAGAGAGAATGGTGTGTGGAGATATTTGTGAGTAAATAACAATACCAGGTAGTCATTGATTTGATGAAACGGAAGGATGTTTAATTGCTCAAGTAATGGACTGGTATGAGCGTATTTGTGACTGGAAGTTATTAAGCGAATAAATCTTTTTTGGAGCACGACAAGAGGCCTGAGGTGTGTTGGGAACGTGTTACCCCATACTATGTTGCAATAAGATATATAGGAATAAAACAGGGAATAATATAGTATGATCAAGGTTTTCCTGTTAAGGCAGTGTCGTACATTATTGATAACACCAATATTTCTCGAGATTTTGGAGGTCAGTTCATCTGTATGAGTTTGCCAGTTTAGTTTATCGTTAAAATGGATACCGAGGAATTTGAAGGTGGTAACGGATTCAATTTCGGAGCCAAATATAGATATTTTGGGGGTAGTAGTAATGGCATGTCTGTTTGGTTTGAAGAACATGTATTTAGTTTTCTTCACATTTAAAGAGAGTTTGTTACAGGAGAACCAATTATGAAGCTTTCCAAGTTCGTGTGACAGTGTCTCAGCTAGTATATGGGGATCAGTATCAGAGAGAGTGGCGCTGGTATTGTCAGCAAAGAGAGTGATGTCAAGGGTAGATGTGGCTTTATTTATATCATTTATGTATATTAAGAAAAGGATGGGGCCTAGTACTGAACCTTGGGGTACACCAGTATTTATCGCATGGAAAGGAGACAGTATACCGTCGACGGATACGCACTGTGACATGGTCGTTAAATAGCTGCGAAACCAGTTGTTTGCAACTCCACGGAAACCATAATAGTCGAGTTTGTACAAGAGAATGTCATGAATAACTGTACCGAAAGCTTTCGAAAGATCAAGAAAGGTGGAGATGCTGAACTGTTTCGATTCTTTGGCAGATGCAAGTTTGTCATAAAGGGAGAGAACTGCGTGGAACGTATAATGGTTAGCACGGAATCCATATTGGTTTTGGCAGATAATGTTGTTAGTTTCTAGGAAAGCAGTCATCCTGAATGCTACAAGTTTTTCAAAGATTTTGCTCAGGCAAGGGAGAACAGAAATTGGTCGATAATTTTCTACTGTAGTTTTGCTTCCAGACTTGAAAACAAGTGTGGTTTCATACGAATTTCAAGAGGTGGAATAATGGAGAGTTTCTAACAATACAAATCTACGTATTGAGGGTTGAAAACTCAGTTATATTTAGGATTTGAGAGATTAGATTGCAATTTTTTGATATATCGCAGTCCTAGTTTAACTCTTCGAATCAATAACTTTGTGCACTTAGCTTTCAAGCAATTTACATGCGGTAAGAACGTTAATCGGTGATCAAACAATATGCCTAAGAATCAACTTAACACAGAGCTCAAGTCAATTACTTCTATATCATTATTAAGAAAAAGATTAAAATACCACCTAACAACTCACGACATTCAAAACTAAAAAAGTAAAATGACCATTCAATAGCCTACCGTAACGAATTATATCATGAATTATATCAATTATATTATATATATTATATTATATATAAATGAATTATATCATTTAATTATATCATATTATAGGTTAACCAGAAGACTATTCTGTGAAGTCATGTGACGCAGTCAGTATGTCGGCACCTCTTCCCACTTCCCTTATATGTGTTGTAATTTTTTCCTGTATATGGCGAGATTCTGCTGGTGGACGTTTCGTCCCCGAGGCCCGCCCCCTGTACAGACCTTTTGGTCTTTGATATATGTTGGCATTTGTGGGAAGTTGATGCTGGGTCGACATCGGGCCTTACAGACTAGTCTTTTGTGTTAAATGCCGTCATTTACATCTGACGACGATACAGCTCACCAATCTCCAATGTACGAGTTGTCACAGCGAAACAGCTCACCAATTACCAGTATACGAGTTGTCAGAGCATTTCCATCATAGCTCCCTAGATTTGTATCTAATACCGCTTATGCCGGTGCTAGGGGCCGTGTGGTCATATCATCCAAGTTGCCACATGAACAGGTACAATAAAAGCGTACCTGAGATACAACACATATCACGAATCGTTAGATTCTTGGTATGTGCTTTAGAATAGGTTAACCAGAAGACTATTCTGTGAAGTCATGTGACGCAGTCAGTATGTCGGCACCTCTTCCCACTTCCCTTATATGTGTTGTAATTTTTTTCTGTATATGGCGAGATTCTGCTGGTGGACGTTTCGTCCCCGAGGCCCGCCCCCTGTACAGACCTTTTGGTCTTTGACATATGTTGGCACTTGTGGGAAGTTGATGCTGGGTCGACATCGGGCCTTACAGACTAGTCTTTTGTGTTAAATGCCGTCATTTACATCTGACGACGATACAGCTCACCAATCTCCAATGTACGAGTTGTCACAGCGAAACAGCTCACCAATTACCAGTATACGAGTTGTCAGAGCATTTCCATCATAGCTCTCTAGATTTGTATCTAATACCGCTTATGCCGGTGCTAGGGGCCGTGTGGTCATATCATCCAAGTTGCCACATGAACAGGTACAATAAAAGCGTACCTGAGATACAACACATATCACGAATCGTTAGATTCTTGGTATGTGCTTTAGAATAGGTTAACCAGAAGACTATTCTGTGAAGCCATGTGACGCAGTCAGTATATCGGCACCTCTTCCCACTTCCCTTATATGTGTTGTAATTTTTTCCTGTATATGGCGAGATTCTGCTGGTGGACGTTTCGTCCCCGAGGCCCGCCCCCTGTACAGACCTTTTGGTCTTTGATATATGTTGGCACTTGTGGGAAGTTGATGCTGGGTCGACATCGGGCCTTACAGACTAGTCTTTTGTGTTAAATGCCGTCATTTACATCTGACGACGATACAGCTCACCAATCTCCAATGTACGAGTTGTCACAGCGAAACAGCTCACCAATTACCAGTATACGAGTTGTCAGAGCATTTCCATCATAGCTCTCTAGATTTGTATCTAATACCGCTTATGCCGGTGCTAGGGGCCGTGTGGTCATATCATCCAAGTTGCCACATGAACAGGTACAATAAAAGCGTACCTGAGATACAACACATATCACGAATCGTTAGATTCTTGGTATGTGCTTTAGAATAGGTTTACCAGAAGACTATTCTGTGAAGTCATGTGGCGCAGTCAGTACAGTGCAGATCAGCTTAATCTTCCAATTAGTGAACAGGGTTTACGCACTGATGGCGCGCCAACGTGCTGGCCTAATCACCAAGACTTATTACACCCCCCCATGATGTGACCCTTGCCGCCACGCGCCGGTAGAATATAGTCCGGTCAAACCACTGAACCATTGTAAGCATGTCGGCGGTAAACAAAGGCTCCCCGTTGGGGCGCTTGCCGGATTGCGCGCTAACAGCGGTCACCGCTTAAAACTGAATTGGTTTCAAAGAGTTCCCCTCTGGCGGTGTACGGCAAGAACACAATCTATTCTACAGTTTAAATTACTGGCTAAGTAATTAAAAAAATGTATAGAAGATTTGACTTCTTCAATAAGAATGCTGTAAATGATTATCTATCATTTTTTGTTTGCGCTCCAAGGAAACTCGGTCGTCTTGAGATTACGAATAATCTTCATTAACAAAAAGTTTCGCCAAAGATAGCTTAAAGTATAGAAATAGGAGAGAATACAAGTTGGGCTATATTTTTTTTTAAATATTATATTCAGTTGTGAATTTTAGTCGAAGTATGCCTAAATATATTATCAGAATTCATAAAACGTTGGTGTGTGCAAATTGCGAAGGCCGCCTCCTCTTTCAGAACGGCCAGTAAAACGATTGAACGTAACATTTCAAATGAATACAGCTTCGTATAAATTCAGACACACGGGCGAGTCGAGGTCATAATCGGGGCAACATGCAGTGCTCGGTCAGACTAGTTGTCTCTTTGGCTTGTCTTGTTACAACCGCCTAACCAAAATATACACAGAAATTCAAAAGATCAATTAGCCCCTTACAGAGAATGGCAAATACTTGTATATGCTCTTTATTCGTTACCGCCCGACTGTTAAAGGTTGCACACGAAACTTCCGATGAGGAAATAAGAATTAACAAGTATTTATGGCCGACACATCGTTCCAGCTAAATAACAAAAAAGAAACAATAACAGAGATTTCTACCTAAACAATAAGTTAATGCCATTTCATTTCTTTTCAAATGAGACACAGACGCGCATTTTGTTGGACGAAAGTGGGATATCGCTTTACCCCGTCAGAGAGAGAATGCACTGTTATGTTTATATTATCCACTTGTTTAGGCCAAACTTAACGAGATGATTAACCTTTACAGTGTTGTTTTCTTGCTGACAATATAACATCCGTTATTCTGTTCGACAGGAAGTATGCATTAACACATATGAAATGTAGGTCTTGATGTTGGGGACGGAGGGAGGGACTTCAGCCATAAATAATGTGGGTCCACTGTTCGTTTTACCATTCTCACCTCGTCTCTCATTACAGAAATCACTCTACCTGATCTTACTGAATATCTCACTTACTATCGGCAAAACATATTTTTGTGCATAAATAACCTGCGATGATATACGTATACGTACCAGAAAGAGTCATGCGAACTTGTACACAGCGATTCTTATTTACTTCTATTTATATCTCCTACTAATCTCTCATTGTTATTTATTATTTATTCATTTATTTAGTTACATATTTAGCGCTGGAAAAGGTATTCAAAAAACAAAGAAATGTACCGCGAAATTCAAATAAAACATTGAGTTGATGGGCCGCGAAATCCGAATGGGAAGCGGCCCTTAAGCTACAATTTCAACCAAAAAAACGTACATGTACTCAAGTGAAATCGTATTGAACTACCGTCGACTGTACTGTTTTCATAGTAATATGGATTATAACTTAAAGTGAAAGATTTTCCCATCAGTCGGTGTCCTTCCTGCCGAATCATACTGTCGGTTCAGTAAAATATAACTTCTGCGCAGTAATATGTTGCAAGATTTCAAACACGTGTTCTCATTTTCCCGCGAAAAGCGACGTGTGGATAAACTGGTCGCGCGGGGCTATATTTAGCATGTTCAGACAGCATCCAACACTTGTACCAAATTTCGTCTGGATAGCGGAGTTGTGTGTAGACGCCAGATTTCATGAGGGTTGATCTATTTCACAGAGGAGTGAGTTCTGTTTTATTGGTGACAAATCCGCAGAAAGGGATTACCAGACTTCAATCAAATTAATCAACCGATTTCTAGTAAAAAGGTACGGGTATTGCATAATTCGTTTCATCGGTTCTTATCCCACTGATTAAATATTTATACACTGCATAATCCGGTAGTAAAATCCCGGACATTTACTCTTGAATGGTCAAAATTAACACAATTTGCAAGAATTTTTGAATATATAAAAACGAATGACTTGAACTTGCATATCTGTATGAGGAGCGGCCGTAAGACGAAGCTTCCAATAAACAAATACCCACACTTTAATACCAGAAACGCTATTCCTTGATACGCGCAAGTCTGGGTCAACTTTGAAAGCAGGTGTCCGACGAAGCACAAATTACAATCCATTTTGCAAGCGGTGTTTATGATTAAAAAAATATTGAATCTATTTCCTTTCACAAATTTTTAGATGGAATGCAAATACGCTTGATCGAGGTCGACGTGTTCGCCAGTAACACAAATTCATACACCTGATGTTATTTAATAGGTATGAATTACATGCAGACATTCGTGCCGATTAACGCCACGTGGACTCCCAACTGATTTTCTTGAGCTCGCTAACAAAGACCTCGCTAGCGGGCTCTTCCCGCAGCTCGCTTCCAGCCATTGTCTGACCGTGCTGATAGCGCGCGGCCTGTGTTCAATCATGTCGACGGACTACATTCAACAGAGTTAGAACAATGGCCAGGCGATAATCATGGGCATTGGCGCACTATACCTTTGTGTTGGCACGCTTCGTTTGCGAGCCATTGGTGCGCCAAAATTAACCTTTCAGCTGATCTGCACTGTATGTCGGCACCTCTTCCCACTTCCCTTATATGTGTTGTAATTTTTTCCTATATATGGCGAGATTCTGCTGGTGGACGTTTCGTCCCCGAGGTCCGCCCCCTGTACAGACCTTTTGGTCTTTGATATATGTTGGCATTTGTGGGAAGTTGATGCTGGGTCGACATCGGGCTTTACAGACTAGTCTTTCGTGTTAAATGCCGTCATTTACATCTGATGACGATACAGCTCACCAATCTCCAATGTACGAGTTGTCACAGCGAAACAGCTCACCAATTACCAGTATACGAGTTGTCCGAGCATTTCCATCATAGCTCTCTAGATTTGTATCTAATACCGCTTATGCCGGTGCTATGGGCCGTGTGGTCATATCATCCATGTTGCCACATGAACAGGTACAATAAAAGCGTACCTGAGATACAACACATATCACGAATCGTTAGATTCTTGGTATGTGCTTTAGAATAGGTTAACCAGAAGACTATTCTGTGAAGTCATGTGACGCAGTCATATGTCGGCTCCTCTTCCCACTTCCCTTATATGTGTTGTAATTTTTTCCTGTATATGGCGAGATTCTGCTGGTGGACGTTTCGTCCCCGAGGGCCGCCCCCTGTACAGACCTTTTGGTCTTTGATATATGTTGGCATTTGTGGGAAGTTGATGCTGGGTCGACATCGGGCCTTACAGGCTAGTCTTTTGTGTTAAATGCTGTCATTTACATCTGACGATGATACAGCTCACCATTCTCCAATGTACGGGTTGTCACAGCGAAAGAGCTCACCAATTACCAGTATACGAGTTGTCAGAGCATTTCCATCATAGCTCTCCAGATTTGTAACTAATACCGCTTATGCCGGTGCTAGGGGCCGTGTGGTCATATCAGCCAAGTTGCCACATGAACAGGTACAATAAAAGCGTACCTGAGATACAACACATATCACGAATCGTTAGATTCTTGGTATGTGCTTTAGAATAGGTTAACCAAAAGACTATTCTGTGAAGTCATGTGACGCAGTCAGTATGTCGGCACCTCTTCCCACTTCCCTTATATGTGTTGTAATTTTTACCTGTATATGGCGAGATTCTGCTGGTGGACGTTTCGTCCCCGAGGCCCGCCCCCTGTACAGACCTTTTTGTCTTTGATATATGTTGGCATTTGTGGGAAGTTGATGCTGGGTCGACATCGGGCCTTACAGAGTAGTCTTTTGTGTTAATTGCCGTCATTTATATCTGACGACGATACAGCTCACCAATCTCCAATGTACGAGTTGTCACAGCGAAACAGCTCACCAATTACCAGTATACGAGTTGTCAGAGCATTTCCATCATAGCTCTCTAGATTTGTATCTAATACCGCCTATGCCGGTGCTAGGAGCCGTGTGGTCATATCATCCAAGTTGCCACATGAACAGGTACAATAAAAGCGTACCTGAGATACAACACATATCACGAATCGTTAGATTCTTGGTATGTGCTTTACAATAGGTTAACCAGAAGACTATTCTGTGAAGTCATGTGACGCAGACAGTATGTTGGCACCTCTTCCCACATCCCTTATATGTGTTGTAATTTTTTCCTGTATATGGCGAGATTCTGCTGGTGGACGTTTCGTCCCCGAGGCCCGCCCCCTGTACAGACCTTTTCGTCTTTGATATATGTTGGCATTTGTGGGAAGTTGATGCTGGGTCGACATCGGGCCTTACAGACTAGTCTTTTGTGTTAAATGCTGTCATTTACATCTGACGACGATACAGCTCACCAATCTCCAATGTACGAGTTGTCACAGCGAAATAGCTCACCAATTACCAGTATACGAGTTGTCAGAGCATTTCCATCATAGCTCTCTAGACTTGTATCTAATACCGCTTATGCCGGTGCTAGGGGCCGTGTGGTCATATCATCCAAGTTGCCACATGAACAGGTACAATAAAAGCGTACCTGAGATACAACACATATCACGAATCGTTAGATTCTTGGTATGTGCTTTAGAATAGGTTAACCAGAAGACTATTCTGTGAAGTCATGTGGCGCAGTCAGTATGTCGGCACCTCTTCCCACTTCCCTTATATGTTTTGTAATTTTTTCCTGTATATGGCGAGATTCTGCTGACGTTTCGTCCCCGAGGCCCGCCCCCTGTACAGACCTTCTGGTCTTTGATATATGTTGGCATTTGTGGGAAGTTGATGCTGGGTCGACATCGGGCCTTTACAGACTAGTCTTTTGTGTTAATTGCCGTCATTTACATCTGACGACGATACAGCTCACCAATCTCCAATGTACGAGTTGTCACAGCGAAACAGCTCACCAATTACCAGTATACGAGTTGTCAGAGCATTTCCATCATAGCTATCCAAGTTGCCACATGAACAGGTACAATAAAAGCGTACCTGAGATACAACACATATCACGAATCGTTACATTCTTGGTATGTGCTTTAGAATAGGTTAACCAGAAGACTATTCTGTGAAGTCATGTGACGCAGTCATATGTCGGCTCCTCTTCCCACTTCCCTTATATGTGTTGTAATTTTTTCCTGTATATGGCGAGATTCTGCTGGTGGACGTTTCGTCCCCGAGGCCCGCCCCCTGTACAGACCTTTTGGTCTTTGATATATGTTGGCATTTGTGGGAAGTTGATGCTGGGTCGACATCGGGCCTTACAGGCTAGTCTTTTGTGTTAAATGCTGTCATTTACATCTGACGATGATACAGCTCACCATTCTCCAATGTACGGGTTGTCACAGCGAAAGAGCTCACCAATTACCAGTATACGAGTTGTCAGAGCATTTCCATCATAGCTCTCCAGATTTGTAGCTAATACCGCTTATGCCGGTGCTAGGGGCCGTGTGGTCATATCAGCCAAGTTGCCACATGAACAGGTACAATAAAAGCGTACCTGAGATACAACACATATCACGAATCGTTAGATTCTTGGTATGTGCTTTAGAATAGGTTAACCAAAAGACTATTCTGTGAAGTCATGTGACGCAGTCAGTATGTCGGCACCTCTTCCCACTTCCCTTATATGTGTTGTAATTTTTATCTGTATATGGCGAGATTCTGCTGGTGGACGTTTCGTCCCTGAGGCCCGCCCCCTGTACAGACCTTTTGGTCTTTGATATATGTTGGCATTTGTGGGAAGTTGATGCTGGGTCGACATCGGGCCTTACAGACTAGTCTTTGTGTTAAATGCTGTCATTTACATCTGACGACGATACAGCTCACCAATCACCAATGTACGAGTTGTCACAGCGACACAGCTCACCAATTACCAGTATACGAGTTGTCAGAGCATTTCCATCATAGCTCTCTAGATTTGTATCTAATAACGCTTATGCCGGTGCTAGGGGCCGTGGGGTCATATCATCCAAGTTGCCACATGAACAGGTACAATAAAAGCGTACCTGAGATACAACACATATCACGAATCGTTAGATTCTTGGTATGTGCTTTAGAATAGGTTAACCAGAAGACTGTTCTGTGAAGTCATGTGACGCAGTCAGTATGTCGGCACCTCTTCCCACTTCCCTTATATGTGTTGTAATTTTTTCCTGTATATGGCGAGATTCTGCTGGTGGACGTTTCGTCCCCGAGGTCCGCCCCCTGTACAGACCTTTGGTCTTTGATATATGTTGGCACTTGTGGGAAGTTGATGCTGGGTCGACATCGGGCCTTACAGACTAGTCTTTAGTGTTAAATACCGTCATTTACATCTGACGACGATACAGCTCAACAATCTCCAATGTACGAATTGTCACAGCGAAACAGCTCACCAATTACCAGTATACGAGTTGTCAGAGCATTTCCATCATAGCTCTCTAAATTTGTATCTAATACCGCTTATGCCGGTGCTAGGGGCCGTGTGGTCATATCATCCAAGTTGCCACATGAACAGGTACAATAAAAGCGTGTCTGAGATACAACACATATCACGAATCGTTAGATTCTTGGTATGTGCTTTAGAATAGGTTAACTAGAAGACTATTCTGTGAAGTCATGTGACGCAGTCAGTATGTCGGCACCTCTTCCCACTTCCCTTATATGTGTTGTAATTTTTTCCTGTATATGGCGAGATTCTGCTGGTGGACGTTTCGTCCTCGAGGCCCGCCCCCTGTACAGACCTTTTGGTCTTTGATATATGTTGGCATTTTGTGGGAAGTTGATGCTGGGTCGACATCGGGCCTTACAGGCTAGTCTTTTGTGTTAAATGCCGTCATTTACATCTGACGACGATACAGCTTACCAATCTCCAATGTACGAGTTGTCACAGCGAAACAGCTCGCCAGTTGCCAGTATACGAGTTGTCAGAGCATTTCCATCATAGCTCTCTAGATTTGTATCTAATACCGCTTATGCTGGTGCTAGGGGCAGTGTGGTCATATCATCCAAGTTGCCACATGAACAGGTACAATAAAAGCGTACCTGAGATACAACACATATCACGAATCGTTAGATTCTTGGTATGTGCTTTAGAATAGGTTAACCAGAAGACTATCCTGTGAAGTCATGTGGCTCTGTCAGTATGTCGGCACCTCTTCCCACTTCCCTTATATGTGTTGTAATTTTTACCTGTATATGGCGAGATTCTGCTGGTGGACGTTTCGTCCTCGAGGCCCGCCCCCTGTACAGACCTTTTGGTCTTTGATATATGTTGGCATTTGTGGGAAGTTGATGCTGGGTCGACATCGGGCCTTACAGAGTAGTCTTTTGTGTAAAATGCTGTCATTTACATCTGACGACGATACAGCTCACCAATCTCCAATGTACGAGTTGTCACAGCGAAACAGCTCACCAATTACCAGTATACGAGTTGTCAGAGCATTTCCATCATAGCTCTCTAGATTTGTATCTAATACCGCCTATGCCGGAGCTAGGAGCCGTGTGGTCATATCATCCAAGTTGCCACATGAACAGGTACAATAAAAGCGTACCTGATATACAACACATATCACGAATCGTTAGATTCTTGGTATGTGCTTTACAATAGGTTAACCAGAAGACTATTCTGTGAAGTCATGTGACGCAGTCAGTATGTCGGCACCTCTTCCCACTTCCCTTATATGTGTTGTAATTTTTTCCTGTATATGGCGAGATTCTGCTGGTGGACGTTTCGTCCCCGAGGCCCGCCCCCTGTACAGACCTTTTGGTCTTTGATATATGCTGGCATTTGTGGGAAGTTGATGCTGGGTCGACATCGGGCCTTACAGACTAGTCTTTTGTGTTAATTGCCGTCATTTACATCTGACGACGATACAGCTTACCAATCTCCAATGTACGAGTTGTCACAGCGAAACAGCTCACCAATTACCAGTATACGAGTTGTCAGAGCATTTCCATCATAGCTCTCTAGATTTGTATCTAATACCGCTTATGCCGGTGCTAGGGGCCGTGTGGTCATATCATCCAAGTTGCCACATGAACAGGTACAATAAAAGCGTACCTGAGATACAACACATATCACGAATCGTTAGATTCTTGGTATGTGCTTTAGAATAGGTTAACCAGAAGACTATTCTGTGAAGTCATGTGGCGCAGTCAGTATGTCGGCACCTCTTCCCACTTCCCTTATATGTTTTGTAATTTTTTCCTGTATATGGAGAGATTCTGCTGGCGGACGTTTCGTCCCCGAGGCCCGCCCCCTGTACAGACCTTTTGGTCTTTGATATATGTTGGCATTTGTGGGAAGTTGATGCTGGGTCGACATCGGGCTTTACAGACTAGTCTTTCGTGTTAAATGCCGTCATTTACATCTGATGACGATACAGCTCACCAATCTCCAATGTACGAGTTGTCACAGCGAAACAGCTCACCAATTTCCAGTATACGAGTTGTCAGAGCATTTCCATCATAGCTATCCAAGTTGCCACATGAACAGGTACAATAAAAGCGTACCTGAGATACAACACATATCACGAATCGTTACATTCTTGGTATGTGCTTTAGAATAGGTTAACCAGAAGACTATTCTGTGAAGTCATGTGACGCAGTCAGTATGTCGGCACCTCTTCCCACTTCCCTTATATGTGTTGTAATTTTTTCCTGTATATGGCGAGATTCTGCTGGTGGACGTTTCGTCCCCGAGGCCCGCCCCCTGTACAGACCTTTTGGTCTTTGATATATGTTGGCATTTGTGGGAAGTTGATGCTGGGTCGACATCGGGCCTTACAGGCTAGTCTTTTGTGTTAAATGCTGTCATTTACATCTGACGATGATACAGCTCACCATTCTCCAATGTACGGGTTGTCACAGCGAAAGAGCTCACCAATTTCCAGTATACGAGTTGTCAGAGCATTTCCATCATAGCTCTCCAGATTTGTAACTAATACCGCTTATGCCGGTGCTAGGGGCCGTGTGGTCATATCAGCGAAGTTGCCACATGAACAGGTACAATAAAAGCGTACCTGAGATACAACACATATCACGAGTCGTTAGAGTCTTGGTATGTGCTTTAGAATAGGTTTACCAGAAGACTATTCTGTGAAGTCATGTGACGCAGTCAGTATGTCGGCACCTCTTCCCACTTCCCTTATATGTGTTGTAATTTTTCCTGTATATGGCGAGATTCTGCTGGTGGACGTTTCGTCCCCGAGGCCCGCCCCCTGTACAGACCTTTTGGTCTTTGATATATGTTGGCATTTGTGGGAAGTTGATGCTGGGTCGACATCGGGCCTTACAGACTAGTCTTTTGTGTAAAATGCTGTCATTTACATCTGACGACGATACAGCTCACCAATCTCCAATGTACGAGTTGTCACAGCGAAACAGCTCACCAATTACCAGTATACGAGTTGTCACAGCATTTCCATCATAGGTCTCTAGATTTGTATCTAATACCGCCTATGCCGGTGCTAGGGGCCGTGTGGTCATATCATCCAAGTTGCCACATGAACAGGTACAATAAAAGCGTACCTGAGATACAACACATATCACGAATCGTTAGATTCTTGGTATGTGCTTTACAATAGGTTAACCAGAAGACTATTCTGTGAAGTCATGTGACGCAGTCAGTATGTTGGCACCTCTTCCCACATCCCTTATATGTGTTGTAATTTTTTCCTGTATATGGCGAGATTCTGCTGGTGGACGTTTCGTCCCCGAGGCCCGCCCCCTGTACAGACCTTTTCGTCTTTGATATATGTTGGCATTTGTGGGAAGTTGATGCTGGGTCGACATCGGGCCTTACAGACTAGTCTTTTGTGTTAAATGCTGTCATTTACATCTGACGACGACACAGCTCATCAATCTCCGATGTACGAGTTGTCACAGCGAAATAGCTCACCAATTACCAGTATACGAGTTGTCAGAGCATTTCCATCTTAGCTCTATAGATTTGTATCTAATACCGCTTATGCCGGTGCTAGGGGCCGTGTGGTTATATCATCCATGTTGCCACATGAACAGGTACAATAAAAGCGTACCTGAGATACAACACATATCACGAATCGTTAGATTCTTGGTATGTGCTTTAGAATAGGTTAACAGGAAGACTGTACTGCGAAGTCATGTGACTGTCAGTATGTCGGCACCTCTTCCCACTTCCCTTATATGTGTTGTAATTTTTACCTGTATATGGCGAGATTCTGCTGGTGGACGTTTCGTCCCCGAGGCCCGCCCTCTGTACAGACCTTTTGGTCTTTGATATATGTTGGCATTTGTGGGAAGTTGATGCTGGGTCGACATCGGGCGTTACAGACTAGTCTTTCGTGTTAATTCCGTCATTTACATCTGACGACGATACAGCTCACCAGTCTCCAATGTACGAGTTGTCACAGCGAAACAGCTCACCAATTACCAGTATACGAGTTGTCAGAGCATTTCCATCATAGCTCTCTAGATTTGTATCTAATACCGCTTATGCCGGTGCTATGGGCCGTGTGGTCATATCATCCAAGTTGCCACATGAACAGGTACAACAAAAGCGTACCTGAGATACAACACATATCACGAATCGTTAGATTCTTGGTATGTGCTTTAGAATAGGTTAACCAGAAGACTATTCTGTGAAGTCATGTGACGCAGTCATATGTCGGCTCCTCTTCCCACTTCCCTTATATGTGTTGTAATTTTTTCCTGTATATGGCGAGATTCTGCTGGTGGACGTTTCGTCCCCGAGGCCCGCCCCCTGTACAGACCTTTTTGGTCTTTGATATATGTTGGCATTTGTGGGAAGTTGATGCTGGGTCGACATCGGGCCTTACAGACTAGTCTTTTGTGTTAAATGCCGCCATTTACATCTGACGACGATACAGCTCACCAATCTCCAATGTACGAGTTGTCACAGCGAAACAGCTCACCAATTACCAGTATACGAGTTGTCAGAGCATTTCCATCATAGCTCTCTAGATTTGTATCTAATACCGCTTATGCCGGTGCTAGGGGCCGTGTGGTCATATCATCCAAGTTGCCACATGAACAGGTACAATAAAAGCGTACCTGAGATACAACACATACCACGAATCGTTAGATTCTTGGTATGTGCCTTAGAATAGGTTAACCAGAAGACTATTCGGTGAAGTCATGTGACGCAGTCAGTATGTCGGCACCTCTTCCCACTTCCCTTATATGTGTTGTAATTTTTTCCTGTATATGGCGAGATTCTGCTGGTGGACGTTTCGTCCCCGAGGCCCGCCCCCTGTACAGACCTTTTGGTCTTTGATATATGTTGGCATTTGTGGGAAGTTGATGCTGGGTCGACATCGGGCCTTACAGAGTAGTCTTTTGTGTAAAATGCTGTCATTTACATCTGACGACGATACAGCTCACCAATCTCCAATGTACGAGTTGTCACAGCGAAACAGCTCACCAATTACCAGTATACGAGTTGTCAGAGCATTTCCATCATAGTTCTCTAGATTTGTATCTAATACCGCCTATGCCGGTGCTAGGAGCCGTGTGGTCATATCATCCAAGTTGCCACATGAACAGGTACAATAAAAGCGTACCTGATATACAACACATATCACGAATCGTTAGATTCTTGGTATGTGCTTTACAATAGGTTAACCAGAAGACTATTCTGTGAAGTCATGTGACGCAGACAGTATGTTGGCACCTCTTCCCACATCCCTTATATGTGTTGTAATTTTTTCCTGTATATGGCGAGATTCTGCTGGTGGACGTTTCGTCCCCGAGGCCCGCCCCCTGTACAGACCTTTTGGTCTTTGATATATGTTGGCATTTGTGGGAAGTTGATGCTGGGTCGACATCGGGCCTTACAGACTAGTCTTTTGTGTTAAATGCTGTCATTTACATCTGACGACGATACAGCTCACCAATCTCCAATGTACGAGTTGTCACAGCGAAATAGCTCACCAATTACCAGTATACGAGTTGTCAGAGCATTTCCATCTTAGCTCTATAGATTTGTATCTAATACCGCTTATGCCGGTGCTAGGGGCCGTGTGGTCATATCATCCAAGTTGCCACATGAACAGGTACAATAAAAGCGTACCTGAGATACAACACATATCACGAATCGTTAGATTCTTGGTATGTGCTTTAGAATAGGTTAACCAGAAGACTATTCTGTGAAGTCAAGTGGCGCAGTCAGTATGTCGGCACCTCTTCCCACTTCCCTTATATGTTTTGTAATTTTTTCCTGTATATGGAGAGATTCTGTTGGCGGACGTTTCGTCCCCGAGGCCCGCCCCCTGTACAGACCTTTTGGTCTTTGATATATGTTGGCATTTGTGGGAAGTTGATGCTGGGTCGACATCGGGCTTTACAGACTAGTCTTTCGTGTTAAATGCCGTCATTTACATCTGATGACGATACAGCTCACCAATCTCCAATGTACGAGTTGTCACAGCGAAACAGCTCACCAATTTCCAGTATACGAGTTGTCAGAGCATTTCCATCATAGCTATCCAAGTTGCCACATGAACAGGTACAATAAAAGCGTACCTGAGATACAACACATATCACGAATCGTTACATTCTTGGTATGTGCTTTAGAATAGGTTAACCAGAAGACTATTCTGTGAAGTCATGTGACGCAGTCATATGTCGGCTCCTCTTCCCACTTCCCTTATATGTGTTGTAATTTTTTCCTGTATATGGCGAGATTCTGCTGGTGGACGTTTCGTCCCCGAGGGCCGCCCCCTGTACAGACCTTTTGGTCTTTGATATATGTTGGCATTTGTGGGAAGTTGATGCTGGGTCGACATCGGGCCTTACAGGCTAGTCTTTTGTGTTAAATGCTGTCATTTACATCTGACGATGATACAGCTCACCATTCTCCAATGTACGGGTTGTCACAGCGAAAGAGCTCACCAATTACCAGTATACGAGTTGTCAGAGCATTTCCATCATAGCTCTCCAGATTTGTAACTAATACCGCTTATGCCGGTGCTAGGGGCCGTGTGGTCATATCAGCCAAGTTGCCACATGAACAGGTACAATAAAAGCGTACCTGAGATACAACACATATCACGAATCGTTAGATTCTTGGTATGTGCTTTAGAATAGGTTAACCAGGAGACTATTCTGTGAAGTCATGTGACGCAGTCAGTATGTCGGCACCTCTTCCCACTTCCCTTATATGTGTTGTAATTTTTTCCTGTATATGGCGAGATTCTGCTGGTGGACGTTTCGTCCCCGAGGCCCGCCCCCTGTACAGACCTTTTGGTCTTTGATATATGTTGGCATTTTGTGGGAAGTTGATGCTGGATCGACATCGGGCCTTACAGGCTAGTCTTTTGTGTTAAATGCCGTCATTTACATCTGATGACGATACAGCTCACCAATCTTCAATGTACGAGTTGTCACAGCGAAACAGCTCACCAATTACCAGTATACGAGTTGTCAGAGCATTTCCATCATAGCTCTCTAGATTCGTATCTAATACCGCTCATGCCGGTGCTAGGGGCCGTGTGGTCATATCATCGAAGTTGCCACATGAACAGGTACAATAAAAGCGTACCTGAGATACAACACATATCACGAATCGTTAGATTCTTGGTATGTGCTTTGGAATAGGTTAACCAGAAGACTATTCTGTGAAGTCATGTGACGCAGTCAGTATGTCGGCACCTCTTCCCACTTCCCTTATATGTGTTGTAATTTTTCCTGTATATGGCGAGATTCTGCTGGTGGACGTTTCGTCCCCGAGGCCCGCCCCCTGTACAGACCTTCTGGTCTTTGATATATGTTGGCATTTGTGGGAAGTTGATGCTGGGTCGACATCGGGCCTTACAGGCTAGTCTTTTGTGTTAAATGCCGTCATTTACATCTGATGGCGATACAGCTCACCAATCTTCAATGTACGAGTTGTCACAGCGAAACAGCTCACCAATTACCAGTATACGAGTTGTCAGAGCATTTCCATCATAGCTCTTTAGATTTGTATCTAATACCGCTTATGCCGGTGCTAGGGGCCGTGTGGTCATATCATCTAAGTTGCCACATGAACAGGTACAATAAATGCGTACCTGAGATACAACACATATCGCTAATCGTTAGATTCTTGGTATGTGCTTTAGAATAGGTTAACCAGAAGACTATTCTGTGAAGTCATGTGACGCAGTCAGTATGTCGGCACCTCTTCCCACTTCCCTTATATGTGTTGTAATGCACTTGTACTCTTATCTTTTTAGTATATTACAAACTTAAAACATAAATGATCAGACTTAAATTGTATCACAGCTCGGTGATAATCCAAGTGCATTGCTCTAATAATATTTTAACATTAAACTTTTAACAATGTTTATCATTTTTTTTACCTTTATCTTCCATTTTTCATTAATTTTAGTTTCAGCAAGGGTTATCCTTGTCAGCCTATTTTAATCATAATTTTCTCAAATATATATATAAGGGGAGAGAGAATTAAGGTTAACGTCGCGTTCAGCAATATTTCAGCTCAAATATATATCTAAATCTCTGATGAACGATATATTAAAACATGCATTTTATTTGCAATTAAAATTCTTATTTTTACATACATAGATTCTTGACTTTCTGACCATTCGAACTGCAACCTCCTTCCAAGTACTGATTGTACAATATGTCAGACACCGTGCAACCCACCGGGTCCTACTTTTCTTCCAACTGGAAGTTGTAGTGGTTGTCGGAATAGTTATGTGGGTAGTGGGACACAAGTGTTCGTGACGCAACAGTGATTTGACCCACGCGTCTCCGGTAGATGCAAATCTGTAATGTATCCAACACTTTTTTTTGGATCAGCAAAAAATATGGGTATAGGTAAGGTTACTGGAAACATGAATATTATTCTGGGTGGCCTTGTTTACCATTTCACAGGACTGGTGGAATAGCATTTTTACCAGTCCGCTCCAAAACTTGCCATTCTCGGACTAATCGAACTGAGGTGCCAAATTCGAACCCTGATAGATTTTTGAGGCTGTTATACCAAACATGGCGTATATAAGAAAAAATGGGCACGCATGACAGTCTTCTCCAGTACTTAATGAGCAATAAGTGCCCAATCACTTATAGGACTTATTGCTAGAAGAAATGTTTCTGGTTCGATGAAAAAAAAAAGTTTGTATTATTGTACATTTCATACTCAGTAAATAACTACTAGTTTCTGGTTTAGGTACCAAAGCATCCCTTGTGCTGGAGGCGTTTATTGACCTCTTTTCGCCAAGCAAAAAGGGCAAGAAGGCAGTTTCCCTGTTCAAAAAGCTTGAGGTAATTCTTTTCTTCAAACAAGTCATTGTACAGCCACATACAGTAAATAAATATTTTGTGGTAGGTTTTCTACATTTATATGTGAGAATACCACGCTGGAAATGCCGTTATAGAATCTCCTATGACCTTATGTAATTGGTGCTCAGACAATGGCTTTTGAAAACGTGGTCCAGGCGGCAGATTTGTTTAGCCACTACACATGCATAGGGGCAAGGCAGATAATTGAGAGAGAGATATCTCTCTTGTTTGTTGTAATTGGTAATTCCGCCCCCAAATCTCTTCGTTTGGTAATGGGAATCCAAAATTTTGAGTCTGTCACTTCACTTTATGGTCCGTATTGATGGTATGTGTTAAATTTCAAGTCCATCGAAATGAACATATTTCGACTAGCTTTTAGAATTTGAAACTGAATAAAATGTCCCGGTCCAGGGATACGAGGTTTGTCCAGCAGCCGACAACGCCTGAGAATCAGAATTTCTTTTTAGAGATGGGGAAATTTCTTTAAGGCCGCCGGTTTTGTACTGATGTGGTGGTGCCCGAGAATCAATAATTCAACTTCTCCCAGCTGTATTTCTCCGATTTGTTGGACTGTTTTCTTCAACTACTGTTTTATTTATTAAAAAGAAAGTAAATATTTAACAGTGAAGGTGAAGACATTGAGACAGCAAAAGAGAAGGATTTCATGGGTTTCACTTATTACTTATTATAACTATTTTGTCACATGTACACAACCTTATATAAAAATTGTATTCTTGAACTCGAATGTTTTTTTTCTTCTTTTTTTGGTAGAATGAGGATGACATCAGAAAGGTCAAGAAGGCTGCCAATCCCGTGATCCTCCAGTGTGATGATAGCCTCATTGTGGCAGTTGACAGCCAGATGCTGAAGCCACGAGATGGAAACTGGTGGAGCCGAGCCCTCCTGGGGCTTGTGGCAGTGTACTACTGTCTCCATATTAACTACCCTTTGGGCCAGGATACAGCATTGCTGTTCTTACAGTGCCATGTTTTGAAGGATAACATTCGCCACAAAGACAAATCCCCTGCTTTCAGGCAGGCCATGAAATCATATGAAGATTTGTGCGTGAAATACTGAAATATTAGTGATGTTGTACAAGACGGCAGCGACATATGTTGAAAAAAAATGTCACCTGCTTAGTGAGTTATTGTAAATTGTGGTGGTTACCTGAAAACGGATACATGCATGTCGATGTTCCGAGGTGTTTCGGGCATATTAAGGTATGCGATGCATGTTTTTACCCCTCAGCCTGAATGGCGAAAACTCCAGGCAGCGATTGAAAGTAAACTGCACAAGTTTGACAGTTCGAAATTTGCTTGAGACTTGGGAAAGAAAATTTGCATTATTTCCTCAATTTCTTTCATGTATACTTTGTTACGTATGTGAGCGTTGAAAAAAGAAGTTACCATGCACTTGCAATTGAGAGAGGCGAATCTGTGCTTCCAGGTTAGGCGAACGTATATCAAGGCATAAAAGTGGTAGTTGTTTTCAGATTTGTCATCCAGTTTCAATAACATACAGGCTCATGTTTTCAAGTGAACTGACATCTGATCATTTCAGAAAAGCAAATTGTGATCTATCTAATTTGCAAAATAAGATGTTATTAGTTCATTTTTTAGGTGAAATTGTTTCACTGAAAAGAAAGTGTATGGAGTCAGTACGCTCATGGTAGGGGAGTGAGGGGGACAGGGCAAAAGGTACAGGGGACTATCAAGCAATCACTCAACTTTTAGGCATTTATGACACCACGGATTCGCTCTAACCTGCTTTGGTCATTGCTGGAATATCAACCATAACTTGAGTCTGTCTTGGTCCACCAAGGGGATGGGAATGCAGGGCTTCTGTTTTGGAAATGGGCAAGCGAGTGATACAAGCACACCTCCAAGAAACCTAAGTGTGTTGTTATTGTGCTTCCTTTTTACGCCAGTAGTCTAAAGTCAATAAAAAAGAAGCGAAATATGACTGTAGATGGCGACCATCTTGAATTGTTTAGCATTTCGCTATACAGTCTGACTCAAATATATAGTATGGAAAGTTTCAGTCCTCTACCCAATATACAGTATGTGACCCAGTTTCTAACCACTGTATGGTCAGTACCTGCTACCGGCCTCAGTATATGTCTCCAGACCAACGGCAAAGTCGTAATTTATGCCTAAATTGGTATACAAATTTTTCTCGAACAAACTGAAGACGCAACAGGGGTCTCGTTTATTCACGACGTTGTTTTCCTAATTCCGCGTCACACTTCCAGTTTCGAATCGGGCGACCCCTACGAGGGGAAACAACTCCGTCAGGACGGAAACTCGGCATGTCGACCCCCAGGTGGAACAGGAATAACGATTTCAGTCACCTCTGATATAAATTCATTAGTTAATAGTTTATTTTATTTATTTTATTTATTTGACCAATATGTAACCAGGAATACTCCTTCAGACCAAGCCTGCTCTTCCAGGAGGTCCTGACATATAACATAGATGGACAAGTAATACATATGTATATTGGACAAGACACAAGATAACAGTAAACTAAAACATGGTAAGTAAAGCATTATAAAATAATAAAACAACAAGACCGGTAGAATAAATCACTAAAACTATACAGTAGTTAAAATTTGCCGCCTGAGATGAAATTTAAAACTTTGAATATTTTCAGCATTTTTAAGAACAAAAGGCAGGTCATTCCAACATTTGGCACCTTGAAATATAAAAGTTCTGTTATAAAAAGTGGATAAGCCTCCCACAATATGTAATTCGTTACGCTGCCGTGTGGGATACCTATGCACATCGGCGTTTCTTTGAAATTTATCACAGATGTATTCCGGCAAAAGCCTGTTAAGAGCCTTGTACATAAAACATAATCTTTGAAATTTTATCCTATCACATACACTCATAAAATTTACCGTTTTAAGAATATCTTTAACATGCATATTGCGATCAAACTTAATATTTAAAATTGTTCTCGCCGCTCTCGTTTGCAGTTTCTGTAATCTATCAAGTTGTGATTTGGAAGAATTACCCCGTACTAGACAACAATAATCGAAGTGCGGCTGGATAATAGCATTATATATATGTCTAGCAGTCTCTTGAGAAACAAAACGTCTAACCCTCCTGAATACACCAATCATGCTAGAAATAATATTACAAAGTTTTGTTAAGTGGTCATTGTAGGTTAAACTGTTATCGACAATAATTCCGAGGTATTTTGCAGATTCTACCTCTTCTAAAACATTATCTCCGACTTTGACCTTGACTCCAGTACCAGTAGTTTTGATTCTATGAAGTCTTTTCTTACTGCCCAGCAACATCACATTTGTTTTTGTTACATTTAATGACAATTTGTTCATTTGCAGCCAGGTAGTTACATTGTTCATGACGTGAGACAGTTTCTCATTGATAACAAGAGTGTCCTTATGGGTAAAATAAATCGCTGTGTCATCAGCGTACATGTTTAACTTGCAGTGGTCAATTGCTTCAGGTAGGTCATTGATATAGATTAAAAATAAAAGAGGACCAACTATAGAACCCTGAGGGACCCCGGTCTTCAACAGTAAAGGATCTGACTTGACTCCATCCATAGATGTTACCTATTTTCTCTCTGTCAGATATGACGTGAACCAATTCACAGCATCGCGAGATATACTGTTGTAGAGGTAGCTACGCTCGTGAATGTTAATCCCTGGCGTGTCGAAATAAATCGTATATGGCAGGGGATTGCATGATTTCCGGCTATAGTTCCGATCATTACCGAGCCGAACCGGTTTGGTGCCGAAGAAAGAGGTTCGGAATACTTCGGGGCACGGACGATTCGAGAGTCTGCACGCTCTCTTGGTCAGACTGGGTTGGGACTTTGAACGAACGAGACGTATATATAGAATTCGGGCTGGTTGGCGGGAAGATTTTAATGGGGGATCTTTTAGCTCTATATCGTTCTAGGTGTTGCTAGGCGGGGCACACCTTTTCTACGACATCTGTTGTCAGAAGTTAAAGTAATTTATTTGAGTGGTTGAGAACCCAATTATGCCTGGAAATCTGAAAAATTTCCGGTAAACAAACGCTGGGTGGAAGTCGGCCATTTGTCCTCTCTCTTTGCGTTCCCCACCTTCCCTGTTTTCTTGGCCGGCTTTGCACAGCTTTGTATGTAGAATTGTTTTACCGGGACTCGGTCATCCTGATATTGGGCGATTCTGGTCGCGATAATTCTGTATAAATCCTTTCACGGCTGGCAGGCTGTTGATTGTGTTAGATAGGCTTCTTTGTCTCGGCCGATAGGCTAGCTACGCGATAGTGAAATTTGACAATATGATCACACTGGTCTGTGCGATATACATGTAGAGGTCGGTTAGGCGTTTCCCCCTCTTTCGTTATGAAACTTGTCGTGTGTTCAGTTCAGCCCATGCTATCAAATATTTTTTCTGGTATATAGCCGGCTGAGCTCGCTAACATTGCTTGTAAACAGTGTATCGGTCGTATGCATTCAATAAACTTGGTGTCGCTGTATATACAGTACCGGTATTGTTACCCTGTGATAGGCGCGCTATGCCATTAGTAAGGCCATGCGGTATAATTTGGCACTGTCGACAGCATATATAGATCTGTGTAATGTGGCAATTAATCGTTTCGCCCCTTTGAGAGACTCGATATGCTCAATTCGGTCCGTGTTATTAAATATATTCCTGGTATTTAGCCAGTTGAACTAGTCAACAGTTCTTCGGAATAGTGGATTTACTCTATTCATTTATTGCATTTGGTGTCGTCGTGTATACAGCATTATTGTCCTGTGATAAACGCGAAGTGTTCTTAGTAGTGGCATTTTGGCCGTTCGTGGTCAATAGATTGGTAACAACCGGATAAATTGACTCAGTGATATTGAATAATTTGAGCCTGGCAGGGTTATACAATTTTCAAATATTTTTACTGGGTTATCATATAGAGCTTGTATATCGGGGAGAATCAAATTTTTATGGAAGTTTTTGTCCATTGTCACTCCAGGTGTTACTGTGTGGTGTTGTCTATGTGTTTCTGTACGATTGAATTGTATTGTTTCTGAGATTGACTTTTGTGTGAGATTTCTGCTATGTGTTAGTATTGATGGGTCTTTGGATTGGGATTGAAGATTTTGCCGACCTTTATGAGAAATCTGTAATTGGAATGCAATTGTGTGTTGGAATACAATAGTAAATGCTCAGATTGTTCGCGGGTCAATGTGACTTTGTCTTCTGCTAACGTTTTCCCCATCCTGATAAAAGGGAAACCCGTTTTCTCTTTGTGTTTCAAGTTATATTTTTTTTGAACGGTTGTCCCTAATTTGCATAGTTCCATTGATGTCGTGGTATTCGTGATATTCCATTTGTCGGCTGTCAATTGGTCGGCTAAAAAAATCGCTCATCCTGTCGATTTTCTGGATTAATACAGATATATATTGCCTACATTTTGGTTGTCCAATACAGGATTCTGATTGCTCAGTTGATAGTTTGGGGCATTGTCAGTCAGGCGAGACACATTCATGGCGACACCATGGTGTTGTCACTGCGATATATTATAGTATTCATGCGGATGCCATGGTGCTGTCACCGCGACAAGTAATCAGACTTACTTCATCCTTTTGAATTGAGTTAATGATTTGTATATCCTGTGTTTTCTCCATTCTCTTGGATCAGTTCAGGAAACTATGCTTTTGTTTGAAATTTAATTGAATGGAAACTGGCCTATGTTCATCCTTGAGGGGTCTGAATGATAGACTGAAGGTTGTTCATGATGTTGAGCGATTGAGTTAAAATTTTGATGCAGTTTACCATCTCGAGACAGACTATTTCCTGTTTGTATTTGAACTCGGAGTTATTAACTTCTGGATGTGGTCGAGTCTAAAATCTAGTTTGTATTCTGTGTTGTATTCCTCCAGGCACGGGAAACTGTGTTAATTTAAGGTTTATTTATGTTGAACACAGGTGGCCTGACTTTGTTTTTCGGGCACAATTGATAATTTATTTTTTCTTTTTTCCCCAGACCCACCCTGGGTTTCTTTAGTGCCCTATTCATAATTAGTTGTAAATTGAAATAGTGCAAGATTAACAGAGAAGTTGTAACAACGTGTTGACTGTGTGGTAACGCGTGTTGCACTTGTTCTAGAGATGGGTCTTGTTCTTTTTCTTTTTCCT
Source organism: Hanleya hanleyi (assembly GCA_036873755.1). Classification (NCBI taxonomy): domain Eukaryota; kingdom Metazoa; phylum Mollusca; class Polyplacophora; order Lepidopleurida; family Hanleyidae; genus Hanleya; species Hanleya hanleyi. Next base: position 37,959 of record JAVTVY010027706.1, read on the forward strand.
AATGGATATGGCTGATTAGGCACAATTGATTTGGTTGATTTGGTTCATAAAAGTGTTTCGTCAGTTTGAACTCGAACCTGCACATGTCTAAATATTTGTTTTCATTCACTGAATGTGAGTAGTTGACACTGCGTTTCATTTTTCGTGTCCAATTTGGTGTTCCCTAGGGGACATAACGAGGTACACGGTCTTTCTTCTGCTTTAATGAGTTTCTGGAGTGGAAACTGAGTGTGAGGAGTTGACACTGCTATTTATTTTGGTGTAAGATTTGGTGTTTTGTAGTGGACATACCAATGTGGGCTGTCTTTCCCTGGCTTCAGTGAGTTTCTAGAAGGAAACTCATTGAAAGCCTTTGATATATTTGCATTTATTTGACTATATTTTGACTGAGTATTCCTTATTGTTTTTGGACTTGTTTGCATATACCGTATATCATTCCACTAAAACATGGCAGATTTGGGGCCCATTGATGTGTAAGTGGCTACAGATGAAGCACTGCAAAAATTGAAAGGGGTGGGGAGTAGTCGAAGTGCACGTGTGGTAGCATTGCAGGAAGAGGGCAGGTTGGTTAGTTTTAAGCATTTTATGCAGGCGACTCGGTTTAGTGCCGGGCATAAGCCGATCTAGTGCTAGAGGGGCAGATTATGGGTTTAGACTTGTCGGGAAGTCCGGAATACATTAATGCTTTAATTGACCGTCGTTTAGTAGAAATCATTGGATCATGGAAAGTTGAAATAACGGCTCAAGTAGATGCATTGGATGTAGAAATGGACCAGTTGCATGATAATATCAAGGAATATGAGATTCATTTAGGACAATTGGATGAAAAGATAGATAATTATGGATCCCAATTGACCCAAGTGGATGTTAAAGTTGACCAACTAGGTCAACAAGTAAACACTCAAATAGGTCAAGTTGATGGTAAGGTGAAGCAAGTTGTTGGTAAGGTGGAGCAAGTTGATGGTAAGATGGAACAAGTGGGTTTAGATATGAGGACTTGTGACATGGCTTAGTGCTCCAAGCAGGGAAGGGTCAGAGATTTCATCACATGCAACCTCTGAACAGAAAACGGGGGACGCTGGTCAGGCGGACCCAACTCGTGTTGTTGTGAATAATAGACCTGAACAATTGATTGAGGGTGGGGGAGAGACTGCAAATCAACTGAATGCAGCCCCTGTTCATCAAAATGAACCACATGTTCAAGTAAATGCACCAGCTGCACTCCTCGACCCCCCATGTCCACTAGATATGAATAGAACAGGACTGGACGCTGGTCTGGCGTTTCCAGATGACACTAGGGATGTAAATAATGTATTCCATCAGTTACAGCCCAGTGGCCACACTTCAGCTCCGAACTTCCAATGCCCAATAAATAGGAATGGATTGTTTTTAGACAATGCTATGGTAGGGGGACAATATCTCCAAGGGGATATAGATAATGGGAATCTGGCCGATGTGTCCGCTACTGATACCGAGGGGGAGGTTGAGGCCTCTCCTAGTAAATGTAGCGAATGCTCGTCCAGATCCAGATCAACCGAGCGACATGTATCCCAAGAACGCCACCGTAGCCAAAGTCCCCGGCTTCCCAAAACTTTAGTATTTTCAGGAATCAGAGGGGACTGGGTTCCATTTAGGGTTAAGTTTGAGTTGGAGGCTAAAAGTAGAGAGTGGAATAAAGATCAGTGTCTTAGGAAGTTAACAGATTGTATTCATGGCGATGCCATGGTGTTTTACAGCTATCAATCGGAGGCTGTCAAAACCTCGTTTGATATGCTCCTCAAAGCAATGGAATGCCATTATAATAGTAGGGAACCTCCGCGTGTAGTGCAGCGCAGCAAGCGGAAGTGCAGGGTTCTGAGGATACTTTAGAGGAGTTTGCTTTTAGATGCGCTAGGTTGGCAAGGGACGGGTATCCGAATGCACCGGAAAAGATTATTGAGTCAGTAGCGGTGGAACATTTTCTCAGGGGATGCAGGGAAATACAGGCTGTGAGATTTGCTATGGAAAAGAGCCCCACAACAATCTCGGAAGCCTTGAGTTATGTGAACTCCTCACGATATACTCTGAGAGAGTTGGATTTTCAGACGGTTACATGTAGAACTGTTAATGTTGATTCAGTGGGGGAGGCTTTTCCTGATGCTTGTAAGGCAGAAGGGGAAGGGATAAATAAGAGGTCTCCTCGCCGTCGGTCATCGCGACCCTTCCGTCCACCGCGACTCTGTTACTCGTGCCGTAAACCCGGCCACATAAGCCGTTTTTCTCCTACTAGACATGGTTTAGATGGGTGGGCTGAATAGCAACTGCAATGACGGGGTGGGGTCGTCCACGGGGGACGAGGCAGGTGTTCCTGAACTTACGTCAGCAGTTAGAGATGTTACTCTGTCTCGTTCCCAGGGGTGGGCGATGTCCATTCCAGTTAAGGTTGGGTCTGTGCCGGTGACTGCTGTGGTAGACACGGCCGCCCAAGTCACCGTCATGAGTGAACATCTATTTGCTAGGTTGGGTCTTCAGGGGTTGTCGCCTTCGCCTATTCGGTTGGCTGGTGCATTTCGAGGAATGACCAGTATGGGAATGCTAGTTCGGCAGGTCCCATTATCCATATCCGATTTTCACTGTAGTGGAAATATAGTGGTGGCACCCTTGGTTGACGACCTGTTGCTAGGCTTCGATTTCCTATCAGCCTATGGATGTGTTGTAGATTTTAGGGATAAAACCTTGGTTATTGGAGACACCAAGGTTTTTGCAGTTTGATTTTTTATGGAATGCGGACTTGTTCAATGTGGGCTCCATTTCACTCTGCCAGTAACTGATAAATGGTGAAGTTAGTTGATGGGCCATTGGTGACGCATTTTGTGTATGCGTCTCAAGCGAGTGAGTGAGTGAGTAGGATTTAACGTCTGAAGCGATGTAGTATAGTGTCAGCTTGGTGGAGATATATGGATGTGTACCATCACGTGTATGCAGTGATGGATATATTGTATTTGGTTTTGATTTTCTATGTGAAATTATCCTATTTGGGGGTTGATTTGGTTTTGTTGTACAGGATGTTTTTTGAGGCATTGTAGAATTGAGGACAAAAAAAAAATATATAAAATTCTAGACCCAAACCGTTGTTAATGTGTTGTGTAATGTAATGTGTATTTTTGGAACTATTGTTCTAGAATTATGGTGTGTGTTGGAGAACCCTCGTGTGTATTCGAAAGTTGGATGTTCGGAAATTGTGATGTTTGCTGCGGCGTTATACGTGTAGTGTGTTATGGGAGTATATGATGCGTTGTGATGAACTAGGTGTTTATGTAATCTGTGTGAGGAAACCGGGTGCTGGACGCCTGGGTTCGATGGTTGCTGTGTGATTAGAGAATTTCTGTGTGTGAAGATTCTGTGTGGTATATATACGCGTCAATCGCGTTTCTATGTGACTTCTATTGAGATTGTATAACTGTGTGTTCTTTGTGGGGTTTTCTGTGTGTGATAAGCTATGTGACACGTTCATGGAAGTCTGTGGTAAAGTTAATATATGGAGTGACTTGGAGAAGATACGGTATGAGAATATGTATAGTGCGGATAGCCATGTCGAAGACCTGGGGTTGAGGGAGTCCCTCTTCATCCCATGCCTTCGCCATGAAGCCCTGATGAGAGTTGTCTATCCGATATCTTGTAGTACGCATTATCATTTATTGTGAATCCGGTGGGGCAGGATAGCTACCACTCGGGGAGTGAATACATGCGTCATTATTCGATTATAGTCTCAACCCTTTTCTAGTTATGAGTTCAATGATTTTGTGAGTGCGAGCTTGACACCTGTGGAGGTGTAGCAATTATGGTTATGTTCTCTCTGGTGGGGTAGCCGTTTGCGAGGGCGTATGTACCTTGGGGTCAGTGGGTGTGTGATGCGCACACACGTTTCTGGTTCTTCGTGCGTGCGCCCTTGAAGGGCCTTTCCACTCGAAACTGTTGGCTGCTGACGAAGGCGAGCCTTGAAATTATTAGGGGAGGGAGAATGGGGAGCTCAATATATAGTCTGGACAGCTAGTAGTTTATAGGCTTGTTCCAGTAGTGGATTGTATGACGGACTGGTGCTTATTGCGGCCATGTAGCTGGTAGGCTGGCCTGCCAATTTATAGTCTGGATACCAGTCGTGGGTTGGATGGTGTTCTCGTATTTATTGCGGCCATGTAGCTGTAGGCTGGCCTGCGGATTATATTTTTAAGAATTAAAGTGAGTAGTCCCATGCGGTTGGTTGTATTTATTTGGGCTGTTAAGCTGGTAGGCTGGCCCGCGGATTATATTTTTGAGAAATAGTGATCATTCCCATGAGGCCGACCATTTGAGCGAGATTTTTAGTGGGTTTGGGTGTAATTATAGACATTATATAGACATAGACATAATTATTTGTCTGTTAATGAGACTGGACTAGTGGGTGGTTACCATTTTATTGAAGTTGGGTGCTTTTAGGGAGCAGTGTACCTTTGTACACTGCATGTTACGGATTTTGACACATGTGATATAACATGGAGAATTCACGTCTTTGTCTCGTGTTTTAGTAATCATTGGCAGCGCTAGAACAGCGGTTGCCTGCGATGGGAAGGGTTCTATCTAGGCGAAGTAAGACTTTCGCCAAAAAGAAAACGGGGAGGGGTGTTGTAGAGGTAGCTATACGCTCGTGAATGTTAATCCCTGGCGTGTCGAAATAAATCGTATATGCCAGGGGATTGCATGATTTCCGGCTATAGTTCCGATCATTACCGAGCCGAACCGGTTTGGTCCCGAAGAAAGAGGTTCGGAATACTTCGGGGCACGGACGATTCTCGAGTCTGCACGCTCTCTTGGTCAGACTGGGTTGGGACTTTGAACGAACGAGACGTATATATAGAATTCGGGCTGGTTGGCGGGAAGATTTTAATGGGGGATCTTTTAGCTCTATATCGTTCTAGGTGTTGCTAGGCGGGGCACACCTATTTCTACGACAATACCATACAATTTAAGTTTGCTAAGAAGTATATCATGATCAACTGTATCGAATGCTTTCTTAAGATCGAGGAAAATAATACCAGTTACCTTTCCATTATTCATACCTTGTAACCAGTCGTCAGTAACATTTAGTAGCGTAGATTGAGTTGAGTGTATTGGTCTGAAACCCGATTGGCACTTATTTAACAATTTGGTATCATTTACGTAATTATAATTCTGAATATGTACAGATCTCTCTAGAATTTTACCTAATATTGATAGTACAGAAATAGGTCTATAGTTGTCCGGATCGGTAGTGTTTTCCAGATTTATGTACAGCAGATACCCGTGCGAACTTCCACTCATCCGGTACAACACCGGTTGTGAGAGGCATGTTAAACATATAACACAGATGGGGGGCACGGTTAGTCCAGTGGTTAACATCTCGGACTCTCACCAATGCGGCCCGGGTTCGATTCCGCATGGCATCGACTCGGTCGTATGCGAGATTGGGTTTCTGGTCCCAGACCGTGCTCGTGGGTTTCCCTCCGGGTACTCCGGCTTTCCTCCCACACCGCAAAACCAGATGTATGATTGTGAGATATGTTTCTGTGTATGAATGTGCTCGGCCCAGTGGAAGATTGGCTTATAGCCAAACTGGCTACCGAGGGTAAAAGGAAGATTATTATTATTATATATTATTATTATTATTATCTGTGATCACAGGTACAGCGTCTTTCAGTAATCTAGGGTGTATACCATCAATACCGGTGGCCTTGTCTACTTTAAATTGTGAAAGGCCATCTTCAACAAATTTTCTGCTAATAGTTTGGAATTCAAAGCTAGCTAGTCTCCTAGCATTCAATTTTCTCACGAAATTCAAAGGATTCCATGTGCCTGATGTGGGAATAGAGATTCATCAATGACCAAGAGCCTTACGGACTTCAATATACGCCCATGCACATGCCACCTTGCAGTGCAGAAACCAAAACTTAAAGAGACACAAATTTTGAAAGACTACATGTCGATATGACCCTAAAATATCACAAAAGCAGAACTTTACCTTGATAAAATAAGTTAGTCAGCTTGAATAGGTCACTTGACGTATCTTGGAAAGATAATCTTCCAAATTATAGAATTTATACCCTGTTTCTTGTTTTATGACTTTAATTTTAACAAATTCAATGCTATTGTACTGCACAGCACCCTAAGCATGACAGAACTTACAGTGACGTTATTATGGAACAATAAACCACGTCACAATGCAACATTGTAACAAAACTGTTCCATTCTCTGCATTGCCTCGACGTCGCGCAGACAGTGCAGGACGCTCGAAGTATGATGTCGTTAACATCATCTCTGACGTCAACAGAGGCAGTGCAGATTCCTCTTCCACTATAGAAAGCTGCCTTTGAATCCCCCGAGACAGAATACAAATGAAATGTTGGGGAAAAGCTTTACTACGTTTTGTTATTCACATCCTTATCTTGAATATGACATACACAAGTACCACAGTTACACTCTGAATATGGTGTGAATGAGAACATACTGATGGATGGACGTAAGACAGAAAATATATATCACAAACATCACAAAATCCATTCAAATGTTCGAAAGCACCGATTTCTGAATAATATTTTACCTTGCGAGTGAGATGTTTGTAGAGATAAATTCCTCCAATGACACCGGCTGCCAAGACGACCAGCGCCATGAATACCACAATCACATTGGCACATGCTCGGGAACGTCTCGGGCGAACAAACACATATGGTGGGGGCCTAGGGGTATGCTCTTCCCTCTCATCGGTCTATAAAAAAATAGAGGAATATGGTCATCATATAAGTGTGATATATACATACATGTGTATAAGTGATATTAACATTGTCACTGAACATTCCTCGAGCTTCTAATGGAAAGCCAAAACTGTAAAAAGCAATTCATGATGAATTGACACAACTTGACACACGACCTGGTGATCTGGAAAAATATGGATCAATCTGGCCGTTATGAAATAGGCTTCTGCTCTGTGACCATAAATATAAATATATGCATGCGTGAGGTAAGTTTGGTATTCCTAGGCATAATCATCCTTGAAATATGGTGGTAACAAGAAATCGGAGATGGACAAGTTTACGAATGTAAGCTTACATGATGATCACAGCCAAATTTGGCAGAGGCATAACAAAATGAAATTGAAATATTTTTGAAATAAATGTCCTGGTACTTTATTTTTACTCGATGATGAAATGGGCATTATATTTATTTGGAAGTGAAAGCATGTCCATCACCTACCTGGTACATATTTGTGTGAAACATTTCAACAGAGAAGCTGAAAAATAGCTCATCTCTGGTATTGCCCCTGTAAATTCACCTTGTGTCTCAGGGAATAAAATGCAAAGCACATAATCATGTATTTCCAAAAAAAAAAGAATACCAATATCCTCAAGAAAATGCACGAGGTGAGATGATGATGGGGAGATCGATAAGTAGGGAGTCGATGTTCCCCATATCAGGTGTCTTGTTGAAGAAGTGATGCATGTGGGCAAGACATATGCCATGTCTTGTAGAGCTGAAACGAATGTTGAATTTTGGCATTCGAAGCCTCAATAGTACTATTCGATTAGTATTCGAACATTCATTTGCAAGCCTGGAACATGAGGCAGTGCAGTATTTGATTCGTGACGTCGACTGACATTGTAGGGTAAACATGAGTATCTATGGCTTCATGTGTTATTTGATTTAATTACCACAAATAAAAAATATATACCAATGAAGGTTAATTGTGTCTCCTGAAGTTAATTGGCGAAATTGATCGCCAGTTGTGAAAAACAACAGCAACATTGCCTTGTGTAGCATACAAAAAAAATACCCAGAAAATTACAAAATGCTACATCAATACATACTGTATGGCTCGTACCAGTGAGGAATACAGGTATCGGGATCCTTTTGACAGCCTTATTGTGTCGATAAAGCAATGGAATATTTAATTTCAGTCCGGGAAGAGAGTGGGAAGCCATAAATAAGAAACTCCCATCTTTCGTTTTCTGCCTTGAACCATGTGCAGTATCAGAATGAGGTCATGCTGTCCGGGGTCAGTAGTGTAATCGAGAATTCAATATCAATGCTGCTGCTGTAACTTTCAACCAATTTCAATGTTGTGTAGCATTATTCACTATAATTATTAGTGCATAGGTAATTGAAAATTAATGCAAGAATATTGCTAGCCATTTTAACAATACCCCATCTTGACAACGCCTAGACCATGTACGTCACAGCAGTCTTTTCGATGAGCAATTAAGGGCAAGTTATAAATCACTCTCCTGAAATGCTCTGGAGGAGCTGTCGCTCTCCTTGTCAATTACTCGCCCAAAACACTACTGGGAGAGCTATCGCTCTGTTCACCTACATGTATTACTTAGTATAATTTAAATGGAATATATTTATCACTTTTATGTAATTTTCAGTTTTTTAAAAATAAATTTCCAATGTACATGTAAATTATTCTAAATATTTTGAACTTGATATGTACTATTTATTGCTTATTTTTAGAATTTATAATTCAAATCAAATCTATTTACCAGGTTCATCTTTCTCGGACCCAGAATGTACAAGAATGGATATTCTATGGGCCTTTCCTTCAAGGTGCCTCAAGATATTACTCATTGTTACGGAATTGGTACCCTCTAGTAGTGTTAAATGAATTTTTTGGCCGCCCCGCAGAGATAAGGATGTATGGAGATCTTGCCTGTATACCGTGCACACAGCTTGTACCAGATGATTGTGATATACTGCCGATCATCCGTCCCCTCGGTTGTAAAACCAATAAGTTGTTGAATGGCTGTTCCCCTAGTTGTTAAAGATTTTCAACTCCACTTTGTTTCCTTTTAGAATGCTTGCCATCACTAAAGAGATGATACAAGAAATGTTCAATAGGGTTATCGCTGGAGCAAAACATGGAGGCTGCATGTCACACGACGTACGCCGGTCTCACGCCGGTCTCCTGCAGCTCTCCTCGGTACAAACTGCCCACCCAGGAATAACATGTGCTCACTAATTTCCCTGCAACAGATGATGAACCATTGATCGTGCTCGTTGTGTCCAAATAAGCCAATCTTGCATCACTTTCCAAAGGATTTTTGGTCAGGGCATTCAGAATATGTGCATGTCAAAAGTCTAAGTTTATTTCCGCTTTCTGTTTGAGTTTTTATCGGAGGTATGCTCGTTGGAAATTAAAGTTTTACGGGAGGCGATTCTGTTATTTTTATGATACCATTTTGTGGGATTTCATTACAAATATGGTTGATAAATCGGTTGCCTGGAGGTCTTTGGGCATGTGTGGGCGCAATCTCTCGCCCTTCCTTGAAAAGACTGTCACCATGTTATTAGGGGTCGTCTCGAATATTCGAATGTCATTTTACTATTTGAATATTTGGAATTTTAACATACTGTGAATGTATTTGATTATTTCTTTCAGCTCTATTTTCTTGCAACCAGAACAAGGTCAATAATCCTAAAGTAGTTACCTGGATTTGCAGGTGGGCTCAACTGATTTACTGATTATAAGCCCCAAACCCAAGCTATAATAATGTGCACCCCCCCCCCCTCCCCCCCATACACTAAGTGGTCACCAGACTGTATGGGCTAAATTCGGACAACAATCAAATTCATTAATAACTTGTGCAACGTTAAAACTTAAACAACTGTTTCATCACTCCACTGGCCCATCCTCTGACGCATCAAAGTCTTCGAAGCTTGACCTACTGTAGACAAGCTAGCTGCGAACTAGGTCCCAGAGTCTGGTTGTTGAAACTGGGCGATATCTCAAACCCGGGACTCCAAGGAATCTGAGGTTTGGCCCAATCTGTGGGGATCAATCGAGGACAAAATTCATTTCTCACTTCATTGCCCTCTTTATGAGGATGAAAGACAAAATCTAATTACAAGCGTCTAGTCCGTCATTCATAATCCAGCGGTCGTCCATTAGAGAATATCCGCGTCCATAATCCAAAGACCTATTCCATTTCCATATAACAGTTTTAGCACCAAATTCAAAAAGACAAAAGTATACATAAACATAGGCTTGTTTCCTGCAAGAGAGAAGCGGTCAACAGTTTTCAATGATGCCGGCAAGACATCATGATGTTCCAAATATCAAATCCGTATCGCTGATCAGTATTCTTAATCCATAATATTCGTTATAGAGTCGTCATCTAAAAATGATGTACCTCAGTCACGCTTTGATTGTGACTGTTCATATGAGTACCATGAGGATCTTGAAGTACATGGGCTCATACGGCCCCTAGCCCCGGGTTAAGCGGAATTAAACAATAGAATTATCCCGTGATATGAATGGGAAAGTGAATATGCTTCTTAACCCTACAAATGGAACAGCCCCCATGGTGGCAAAGTATGTTTTTCAATGGTTTGAGTAACGAAAAGCTCACACTTGAGTTATGTTTGATGAAGTAAATTGCTAACTTCATATTAAGGCCCATTCTCACGATGCGATTTGTAGTAACAACTTGGCGGGGAATCCCCCGATTTGTAGCATGCAACTAATTGCATGAAATAGGACCTGTTCTATTTCATACGACTTGTAGCATGCGACTAAAATCGTACGAGTGTTATCACGATGCAACTGAGTTGTATGCTACAAGTTGTTACTACAAATCGCACCGTGAGAATGGGCCTTCACATGCACAAAAATACAATATACACAAGGTAGATCTGATTTCCGAGTAAGTAGATCTGATTTCTGAATAATAATCAGAAAGACAAGTACATGTATCTTTGTTCAGTTATTATGGATTATATCCCTTATTTGTATGTTTGTATGTGACCTCGTTGAGGTGTTCTAACTGAATTGAATCAATAACAAGAGCCCAAGGGGCTTCAATATATGCCCGTATATCTGGAATTACATTGGTCCAAATTTCAAGGTTGTTTACTAGCCTTGATTGCAATTGGTAGCTATCAATCCAGAGAAAGGTCTACAATTTCGTGCTTCCGACAATGTAACATATATCACATCTTAGACTGAATGATAAACTAAAATGAGCCTAACTCTTGGTAACAAGTTGACCTTGAATCAAGAGTCAAGAGCTCACATATCCAATACTGAAACCGACAATAGTCAAACACAAGAAAATAGCAGGCGAGAGAATTTTTGATGAACAGGGCTGCACAAATTGCGCGAACAATAGGTTTGGTTACGCAATTTTCATTATACGTAACCCATTTTCAGTTCACTTGAACTACGGATATTAACCTGTATACAATAGTGATGGGTTATGCAAATCAGAGAAGGGTTACCCAAAAAAATGTTAGCGTAACCCATATTTGGGTTAAGCAGAATTTTCAATTTGTGCAGTCCTGATGAAGGAAGAAGAAAGTGATGAAGTAAATATTTGTTCTTCAGTTAATCAACAGGTATGAGTTCTCTATCTCGGTCTATTATCCAATCGAGTCGTGGAGCGCCTCAACTATCTCGCTGCTGGACATCTATAAATGGGGATGGGTACAAACTCAAGAAAACAAGGTTCCGATAGTGGAAAGAAAAGAAAACTTTAGTACACATTGAGAAATAAAAAAGATTCGTTTCATTAGTAGTTAATAATATTCGCCATGCTGTAGTAACGGCAATATTCCCAATGTTGAGGAAAAGTATATACAAACCACATATTTACGTGGCTTGGGGAATATTATTAACTATTGATGCCTGGTTTGAATGTGTATCAAATTATCTTACTATTCCAAGAAAGGACCACGAGGCTTTCAATAATGTTGAAAATTTTAGCAAAGGTGGTGTGGCGTTCACCCGAGAAAAATTCCTATTGCTGTTACGCTTATGGGGGTGAATAATATTGTTTTCGATTCTGCACGAAAAGCCAGGTTCCATAGAGGAAACATACTCGACTTATAAACCGTGAAGCTCAGTCGAAGTGACCTATAACGGCGTCGACGGACGTTTGAACCAAGCTATTGTATATGTTTAGCGTTCCTGTATGCAATTGGATTATTTTCCAATCACCACATGTGCCGTTTGATTCCATACTGAAAAGACCCCCCCTCCCCTCCAAAACAAAAGCCGTATTTCAAACGTTAGCCGACGCTGCTTTACGTCACTTAAAATGAGATTTCCCACAGTATCAAACGTGGATAATTTGTCGTACGGGACACAGCTTTATTTGCCAATTTGAATAAATTAACTGATTCGCTGACAACTCTGATGTGACGTAAGAAGCCGACCCTCATTCGACCACGGTTACATACGTGCAGGGTAAAACATCGTTTTATTTTAATGGTTATAAACAGTCTCGCGTTAAAAAAGCTTGGATTATATAAATATTAAGTTTCAGCTGGCTATGTTTTGGAAATATTCATACTTTTCCCAGCAAACAACAAAAACAACAGGACAGGTTACTGAATCCCTCCCCCCCCCATCCATTGACAAAATGTAGGGCACGGTGAGTTATTTGGAATATCCCTGATTTGCCCCCGCCGGGATAGGAGGTATAAAAGATCATATGACACTCCATTATCTACCCCCCCCCCCCCTTCCGAGATTCTTGTCCCCAGCTCCTGTGTCACGCGTTTATATGGACTTGTGTTAATTGTGGTACTGTGAGCGCGCGCAATTTTAGGTGACCCGGAACTAGGATCACGATATGTCCAATGTGTAGTAGAATAGCTCAGCCCCCGAAAATACTGTCGACTTGGTGTGTTTATGGTAGATCAGTCGATATATTCACTTCATTTTTGGACAAGATGACGAAATTTTGCTTTGGTTCTTTTGAGAGAGGTCGGCAAACTTGAAATGGCACATCGTCAGTAAGCGCAAACTGCTGTCAGTCCGCGGTAGGCCGACAGTAATATGAGATTTTATCTACCAAATTCAATGTGATAGTGGCAATTAAATGTTATTTGAAAAGAGAATTGATTACCTGTAAATTGACCACAGAAGCCGTTTGTGTATCTCCCTCGTGTCACACGAAAACTAGGGCGTGAACCTGAACTGACCCGGAAGTGGGAAAGGTTCGAAAGTGGGTCACAGACTATAACCATAATAGATGGGGCGTCGGAATTCCCCCACCCTCAGGCTCCACCTCCAAATCACCCAGACCTGGTAAGGCAGGGCTTGCTTTTCCGCGGGAATCCGATTCTCGTAAATACTCCCGCAAAATGGTTTCACGGGAATCCAAGTGGATTCCCGCAAAATGTTACCATCGACGATCAATTTTGTAAGAGTTTTATTCATAAAGTATTGGTTCAACATCACCTCCGTCGACTCGCCATATGTCCTGTCGATTCCAGCGAAAAACCCGACCTCACTTTCAGTTTGACACGCAAGAGCAATTTAAAAATCATGACTCATATTCGACGAAATAGGATTAACTCGTAATATTGTCAGAAATGATTGTCAATGATTATCAATGCAGCTGGACAAATAAATTATCAAATTACAGTGAGTGAGTTGATATTGAGTGAATCGCGGTAGTGTGATAAGCAAAACATCAATCAATTCCATTTATTCATTGTAATTGTTGTGTTGCATTCCGATCCGTTCCGGATTATATGCCGAGTCTGAATGTCAGTGGATCCACAAACAGGAAATTCCCACTCTCCGTGCAGAGGCGATACTGACAATTTAAATCATCACTATATTGTGTCGTCATACCTCTATGTGGGGTTTCGCCTGACAACAGAAACGTTGCATTCGCCGCTCACGATGCAACGCATTTTCAAAATTGGCCTGATAAAATTAAGGAGTCATTCGTTTTCGTGCAGGATGAACAACACCGGAAATATATTAAAGCCAGTTGTATTTTATGCAAAAAGCATGCCAAAACAATTCCATCTTCAAATAAAGGTCGTATAGCCACCGACGTGGAAAACTATGGCAGTTCTGCCATGATCTATTGCTGCCGAACTTGGACAGGCATCTGTCGAGTAACTGTCACTTCCAATTAACTGAATTAGAATTCGGGAGCAGTCTACCAACCAATCAACCTTAGTACACTTCATAACACTTTGGCAAGGAGAACGAGGTGGCGATCAAACAATGCACACAGCTAATGAATATTGCTTGGTTCATACTACTTAAATGTACGTTGGCAGCCAGGGCTGTCTTATTTTGGAATGGGTCTAAAGTTCCTGCTTTTACTAAGATATATTTGCAACGAGAGACACACAATCTGAGATAGCATTTGTACATGATAGCATCTTTTCCTGATTCATTTTCGTGTCAATTTAATCCTTTTTATACCGGAAATGACAAAGAATTGCCTTCAAATTCAGTAACTGAATCAAAACAAACACGGTGACCGTCAGCTTGAAAATAGATTTATTTAAAAAGACACAAAGACATAGTCAGTTTGCATAGAGATTTATTCACAGACATAAGTTTACATAGACATTGTTTTAAATATTGGATTTTCGCAGTGGGAATCTGCAGGAATCCAAAATTGGATTCTGGCAGATTCCCGCAACAAAAAGCTGCGGGAATCCGAAAAAAAGCAAGGCCTGTAAGGTTAAAAGAATTCATTTATCGGCTACGCATACTATCATTGCAATATTGGGTCACTTTACATGCAGAGGCCTGATACTGGACAACTATTCCCAGGTGAAGGACAACCCTTAATACGACTTAGTTATAATCGCGATAAAACCTGGACAACACGTTCTATCGTCGCACAACGTATCCCCACGGACAACTCACAACAGTATATGTTGTCCATAGACAACCTGTCTCAGAATTGGCTGTCCGACGGACAACCACTATCAGGACAACGTTCACATTCACACCGGAAGGTGCCAGTTTACGCCCCTTTGTTAAAAGAAACCAGAATCCTAACTAATTTCAACAACTCGCTAGAGTGGATGCTCTTTATATGCGTGCTCATCTGATACACGAGCAGTGTGACTAACGTCACAGGACCTACGAAGTAGAGTAGGCATTAGGACTCGAACGCGAATTGAACTCTTGGAAATCCCCACCCCCAGTTGAAATCCTGCCTATATTAAGATGGGCACCGCTCAAGTCAGAATCGCCAGTGATTTTCATCAAAAATTTTCATCAAAAATCACCAGAAATTTTCATCAAAAGTAGGTCAGCTCAGAACTTGTTGGCAACAGTCTCCTAATGCGCCTTCATTCCAAAAATAAATACCGATCGCCGATTTAATTTTACAATTTTTTAACTAAAGGAAACAGATTGAATAATAAAAAATTCAGTAGATTTCAAGCTTTACGTGTGAAAATACATTTACATCTCTTTAATGGTTTTCAGTGCCCTTGTCCAGGATCAAAACAACTTTTTGAATCGCATTATTTTCCCAACAATACAACACATTTTTATATATAGTACTATAGTAGAAAGGTAGCAGTTATGTAGTTTACGGTAATTCAACTCAAGACCAACACCTTCTCAGCACAAGATGATTCTATGTCATTCTCCTGAGCATAACCGGTACAAAGACGAATAAATAGCGTCTCTACATCACGTTGATATCTAGATATATGAGACAACACATTTTGGGTATCGGCAATCTGATGAATGTACTATTCCGGTATTCTTGTTTCACATTATATTCTATGACGGTTGATCGGTGATTTTCTTCATTGATAAACATTAAATCACCTCAGCTTCGTTGTGTGAATCGGAATTGCATTGCTGTGACACACCAACACACTCCGTGGCAGTGATTCTGTATCCCCTAATCAAGGAATCAAAGTGGATCAAGATTTGAAATGACAAGAAAAATTTAGACATATTTTGTTTACACATGTAATTTTTTGTTTAAATTATATCCCAGTGTGATATATAGTCAATATTCAAGAGGTACAAAAATAACTCAAAGTATGTTCTCATATTTTCACATTATGATCAAAGTTACTTTATCTAGTTAAATTCTACCCAAAGAAAATAAATTAAGACCCTTTAAACATGCCGTCATGGCTTCGTTTCACCCTCAGTAAACTTTTATCATTGTTGCTCACACAGACTAATCTGAAGGATGATACCACATCTTTCTTTCTCCTGCTGGGTTATTGCACCAGGCTGACTTAATTGGCTGATGTAGGATATTTCACCCCAGTGGGAAATTTGACCTGAATTTGAAGCCTGATGTGGTGTGTGATGAAATGTTTGGATGTGAAATAGGATACAAGTAATAGGCTACAGTTTACATCTATAACAATATACTGAATTGTGTGTATTGAGGCTGCCAAGTTGGTGATAGCAGTGTAGATAAATGCACTAACAAATGATGGAAAATTAGCAGTTCCTATTTCATAATATAGCCACCAAAACGTTTACACTTAGATTGGCTATGACCAGGAGTTCGGTGCGTCCTAATGCCCACCCTACTTCGCATGTCGGATAGCACAGTGGTAAATTTAACAGACCTATGACAGAAGGTAAATGTACGTTTTCATTACTATGCTTATTGCATCAGCTTGCGCTTTCAGCTTGGGACCTTCGTCTATTAGACTGAATTCACTCATTTATCCATTGGTTAAATGGGCCCCGTTTACACAAAGTCTTGACCGGGCTCAAAGTCGCTTAACTTCGCTGATTTTACCAGAACCGGTGTGTCATGATATGCCGTATCAGGAAACCTTCAAAACTCACAGTGAAACATACAGCCAAGGGTTCCCGATGGGCATGACGGTGCACTCGCTGAGCCATCAATAAATAATAAAAAAAAATAATTATAAATCAAATTTTCATCAGAATTCGGTCAGCTCAGAACTTGCTGGTAACAACGCCCTAATGCACGTTCATGCCAAAACTCAAGGTTCTAATGTCAACGGTTCTCCTTATTTTGGTGACTAAAGGATTCGGATGGACGGACTCACTCATTACCGGACAATTTGCGATCTGTAGCCTACTTCGTAGGAAAATTTAGTAGGAATCAATGAACAATCCAAAACAATTGTCCTTCTCGCATGATTTGCTGGGCTAATTCTACCAAATATTACAAATGGCGGCTCAATATTCCCACTTATCTACATCCCCGTATGACAAAGCTCCGTTCACTGCAGCCCCATCTGTAAACCAAGCGAGATAACTTCCTGTATTATTACTAGTCTTTCTTTCTGCATATAGGGGTCATTTGGATGCGGAGTACTGTGAATTCGTGGCGGTAATATTCTCAGTGGTTGACCAAGAATATACTGCAAAAAAAAATCAGTAAACAAATATTTTCATCCTCACACACAATATTGATGGCATTCATTTAATTTCCCACGGTATTTTTTGAAACAATGAATGAAATCAAAGAAACAATTCTACAATAATTCTACACCACGGAATGCTAAATTGTAAACAATATATCTCATCCATTTAGGAGATATCACCGATTTCGATAGGCCATAAATATTCAAACATTTTCATACAAACATCCAAATCAGACTGGATACCCGTCTCTATTTATTACGTTGGAAAACATAGAGACTGGCCCCGGGTCCTTTGAGGGGTTGTTGGGTGGGCACGGGTTCCTGTTGCTTCAATGCATTTTGCCGCGAAGCAGCAGAAACTTTATAATGTGATGTCTAGCACTGTAATATCATTTTCAGGGCTTTGTGTTTAGAATTAAGTAAGCGAGCTAATTCCTGCTGATTGCCTCACTCCGTTCACATCTTAAGTAATGCTCATATACTGGCACTGATTGCAACAGCCACGATCACTTCCCAGCAGGAGATCATAAATTATCCATATATGAAGAAAAGATCTACAGTTAGCAGACTCTCTCCAGACAGGTATATCATTATCAGGCGTGGCGGAAGTAATTTAACATTTGGGGAGGGCGTCAATTGGGCGTGGGACTGGGAGGGATGACCCCTGCTGGGCAGCAGAGGGTCCGTAGAAATTAGAAAACAATACCTTTACGCAAATTGCTGCATTTTCAGAGAACATTTTAGCCAAACAAGGCAAAAAAGAAATCTTACTCAAATCAAATCAGTACAAACCATCTCTTCCCAAGTTTAAGTCAACCAACTTTTAACACCTCTGCGAGGATGTAAATTCATCGATGCATAACTTCAGTTTGGCACTAATTAACAGTTTTTATCGAAAAGCGAGGCGGATGCTTCCTGGGTGAAAAGGAATAGGAGCCAATGTAGTGATATTGACTGAAATTTAGTTGAAAGCGACGTTAAATCATATTCACGCACTCGCTCACCTAAATCAGATAGAATATACACTGTGAAGGAGATGGCAATTGGCATGAAAATGCAACTTTAAAATATAGAGATTTGAGACATTTCTCTCATAATTTTCGACCCAGCACTTCTGTCATGATCATTAGGGGAGGGGAAGTGATGCTCTTTGAGCATAGGGGGAGGGGGCACTTCCGTTGCATCTGTATATTTTTCCTGAACATATTTACAAAAGATTGTTAGTTACCTTTTCTGATTGTGCATTCAAAACATATAATTAATAAAATTATTGGTTGGTTGTTTGGTCAACATATAAATGTGATCATACCATTACTTGTAAACAAAAATTCACTTCTTATATATGCAAGTGGTTGGATAAGATAATTAATCTTATTATTTATCTCCTCAGTTGAAACCATGGGATATACAAATACATCACAACTTCTGTTACTTTCAAGACCCAATATATATATCTGAATGTGGAGAGGAGACCGCCATCCACTGGTGGTGAATACAACACTGCTGTATATTACAATGCGATTGTAGAGAGAGAGAGAGAGAGAGAGAGAGAGAATTAAGGTTTAACGTCGCATTCAGCAATATTTCAGCTATATAGCGACGATCACAATGCGATTGTAGATCCAATCCTCCAAATATTGTCAGACGAGGGCATCAGTCACCCCAAACCATCCTTTTTGTTCCTTGGAGTGGTGTGGATTCACCAATGACAGAGCACTTGGTTTTCTGAGGGATCAACCACAGCAGACCACTGTACAGCAGATGGAAGCCCCTGAACTACTGTGCCTAGTTCAGCAATACCATTCAGCACAAACATCAAGGGTTAGTTACTGAGAAGCTAGCAACCTATTTTTGTCTCTTTCATCTGTCCTCGTTTTTTTTTCTCGTATATTGGTGTTCTTATGCAAACATATTCATAGAAGTCTGAAAAATACTACAATGGATTCTCCCATATTCAACAAAAAATTAACGAGACAATACTAGTACTAAATTGACATAAAATCAATTTATTTCATACAAAATTACTCCGTTTCTGTCCATCAAATAGGCACAAAATAAGTCCATGATTAGCTGTATTTAAATGTCAAAGTTTGTTCGCCGTGTTTAGCAGAACAGTTCACGAACATGGTGATGAAGAGCCCTCTTACCATATGAAGAGGGCTGGATTATTAAAAGAATGACTTGAATATAGATAACCTTGACAGAGAAAAGTTTAACTGTAGAAATGGGGAATAACTGTAGTACTAAAAATTGCCCAGGAAAACAACTCTGTAAAACTACTCTGACGAGCATACATAACTCACAATACAACGTCAAATTTAAAAGAACAAAAACCTGACCATTGACCTGGTGACCTCAAAATCAATAGATCGAAAGCTATTTCTCAATTACTACTTTAAATTTGATTATATTTCACACACTCACCCAATCTATATCCCTCGTCCGGGGTCTGGCGGTGGTTTAAAACATGCAGCTTCGCATAAGTATCTAGCCCTTTAAGGTGGCACATCATTTGAGGTTGGACATCACTGGCATAACAATACATGCATGATAAAAATAGACTTCTATGTCAGTGATGTTGAAGTTGAATTGAAAGAGAAACTATGCTATAAAACTTGAAATAAAGATTACCTTTTTCCGAAAGTAAGCTGATACATCTCATTTTGTATACCTGATGAATTTACATGTATGTGTACATGTATGTAGCACGTTCCTTGTTTACATACATTTAAGTTTGGTACGGTAATCATGTGTGCTGGTTTGTTAGTTTAATGATGTTTTATGAAGAGTTATATTAAGAATCGGCCATTCGAAATTAGATATATTTTCGTGTTATCCTAGCTTTAAAATTGTTGCTAATATTTATTGGATGTCAGTCACATTGCTGCCAGGGGTATGACTAATTTGTCAGTATACTTCGTACAGGTGAGCTACAAAAATATATATGTATTAAAGCATTGAATTATGCGAATAAATTACCTGCTACATGTAGTGGTATCATTTGCTGAAGTTCGAAAGCTCGAAACCATAGGAATTTATGGTAGGAATAATAGGATTCTAGTACATCATACTGGAAATGTGAATCCTCAGTGTATGTATAGATATGGTCAATGGTAGTTAGTCCGTCTGTTGTAGTTACTTATACTATTTGGTTCAACTGTAGATGATTCATTTCAGCTTGCAATGTTGTACGCACTGTTTGACTGATCAGCATGTATGCTGAAATCTCCTAAGATGACAGGTTTACAGTCTGGATGCAAATATTTTGAAAGATGGTGAATTGCGTGTATAATACTGGTTACGGATTCTTTGGGTCTGCAGTAAACACAAATGATGACGAGTGGTACAGGATACTGAAGCTCCAGTAATGTTATTTCTGTGTTATTGAAGTTTATACGGAGTGTACAGTTCTCATGGTAGTTAGTAGATGATACGGTCATAAGGTAAATTTCTTTGGCTGAAGTCATTACGGAAATATTTTAATGCTGCAATCCGAAGATTTTCACTTCTATCAGAATAACCGAGTTTGGTTTCTACGAATATGTTGATGCTGGCATGCGGAAAGTTGAAATCACTGTTAATATCTTCGAAATGGCGTTTAAGCAGAACTAAAAAAACTGAAGAAATACAAAGGAAAACACGCAGAATTAAAGGTGAAATGAAACACAGTGACTACAAATATAAAGTTGCAGACAAAAAAGTTCATGAGATTGAATTAGCGAACAAACGATTTGAAAACGAAGTTGAACAATTGAAATTGCCTCCCCAAAAACGCGTTTACGGAAAACAAAAGTCGCGCTCGTTATTATTCGTAGTCACGTTTTAGTAACTAGGTTTTAGTTATCTCTGGCCTGTACTGTACATATGACGGGTGTAGATGAACAGGAGATTATATAACATTGAAACTTAGTCGGAGATGTGGATGTTAAATGTGTACACAAATATGATTCGTGCAACAGCTTCAGAGAAAGACAGAGTTAATGTATAACGTCGTGTTCAGCAATATTTCAGTTATATAGCTACGATGAAACAAATTCTGAGTACTCAAGTCAATAACTTAGTAATCCAACACATTAAAACATACACACATTAAAACTTAAGCAACGAACCGATTTCTCTCAAATAACCCAAGACACAGTTCCATATCAGCTAGATAACTAACTCCGGAGTATTTGCTACATTCACAGGTATCCGACTTATTCTCTTTGTAATGTTCACTATTCCCCTTCTCCGACCTATACGTGTTCCCTTGTACTAATAGACATAAACCTTTTATAATGAGCTCTCCCCCATCGTAAATATCTGCAATATGTTATGTGTACAAATGCAGTATTAGATGAACATGGCTAGCGATGCATGGAGAAAAACCCAAACTGAGTAAAACCTTAACGGTTTTTTTTATGAGAGGCAAACGAGTCGAGCTTTTTTACTCGTATTGATATCACTTATCCATCAAAAAACATGTTTACTGACTCACTACTTCCTGTTCTCTTTTTATGAATGGCGTATGTGTTGCCTAATGTAGGGGAAGTATATGCACAATTATTTCGGTAGATAACGATAGCTCCATCATTCTAAAATGTTTCTTCAAAGGAAAACAATGTAAATATTGCAAATTCAGATCTAATTTTTCTGATGGATGGTGTGCCGTTACTATGCATATCATTGATAGCACACATGAAGCACACAATTTGCAAAATGTAGCGAAGATTCTGATATTGGCCTTGCAGTAAAGTGTGTATATTCTACACTACGTCTTACGGGAATCCAATCAGAGTGGCCAACCTAGGATTGAGAAATGCCAGGAGAGTCTCGACATTGCAGTTGCTACAAACAGTCCAACAAATGATAGAGCCATACATCATCTCCAATCAAAGGCAAGATGTTGCGGCAGAAGGAAGCAAGCTATACCAGCGATAACAAAAATGTTCCAGAATGCAAGCTGCAAAATAATCCTTCGAAAGATGGGGAGAACACTGGAGGAACATGAAAATGAGGCTACGGGAGACGCCAGAGCGAAGCTCGCCACGGGAATGGCAGGAACATGTGAGTTGATCAACACATGCCCTGTTCATAATTTTTGGGGGAACTTTCGGGGCAATTTCAAAGGCCAGGCCAGATGTACATGCTAATATGGAGAAAAAGCACTAACATCAAACGTCGGTAGCAGTGCTTCTGCAGTGCATGGGTTTCATAAATAAACGAAAAGCTGAAGTGGCGAAAACAACGTGGTTAGAGCATATTTCCAAGGATCTATGTCCAGCCACTGGCAAGAGTTCAATCAATATATGGGGCTCGGAGTATCAGAGATTTGTTCGTCATATTGAGATAATGCAACAACATCGATCACGTTCGTCGTGCAGCAATCTGAGATGTAGACAGCTTAGATTCCACAAAAGCTGTCGAGTTGTTATCAGGTATTTATTCAACGATAATTGAAGGTCGCTGTTTTTATCACCCGACGCCCGAAGGGTTCGTGGGGTAGATATCTTTTGGGTCCGTCTTTTGGAGCTACAGTTTGATCGACAACTTCGAAATTTACTTGGAAGCTGTTTAGTACCTTGTAGAAATTCATTGAAACTCACATAAAGCTGCAGAGCTATTGCCCTTTATCGCCAACGCCAAAATACTTGCTCGGCCCATATCTCGGTTACTACTTGGATAACTTATAAATTATATGGAAGATGTTTAACACTTTGTGGCATTGAGATTCTATGGAAAGGCAGATTTTAGCAGCGAAAATGCCGACCTACACGGAATAAGCAAGGCGTCGGTGTCCCGCAGCATCATTGGCGTGTTCAGGGCGATTTGCCGAAACTTTCCCAATATAATACAGTTCTCTACCACACCTCTCGAATTGCGATCAAATAAGGCTGTGCTGGAGATAATAGATTGCACTTTGACGAAATATTCATCTTCTGGTAACTTTTCAGAACATGACAGCGTAGTATTAATTTAACCTAACAACCATCCTAGTTTGTACTTGGGTAAAAGTGAAAAAACCAATGAGAAATAAAGGTTAGGTAAATGTCCAGTAGCTGATAGCACAATCACACGTGACACAATTATCACTCTCACAGCAAGGGCCTATATTAATATTGTGAAAATTTCGAGAAAGGGTAGGCCTACACACATATTGCAGGGTTTATGCAGATACCGATATGAAATATACAGAGAAAAAGGTGCAAATTAATAAAAGAATGACTTGGGCACAATAGCACAGTTCTTCTTCCTTTGGGGTTTTGGGGGGGGGGGGGCGGTTTGGTAATTTACAGCCATAAAACATAAATGGCCGGTACTGACTCGTGATTATTAATTTTTGGGTGACAGTGATCTTGACCACAATTAGACCGACACATCGTCTCCACTGAATGTATCCATTAAGCAAACAATTCTCTGTGAGATGATTGAAAAGTCATTAGCAGCTAGACTACCATGTCTGTAGAATGTTACATGTACATAATACTACAATCAGGACATTGAAAGTTTAAACAGCATTATTTCATATCTAAGATTAACATTTACCAAAATTTCATATACCTTCATTGGGATAAATTACACACGGTATGTCATAAAACCTATGTTTAGGCAAAGCAAATATTTACATAAATTGAAAACAAACTTAATTAGCCTGAAGTTGTAAATCACTAGGCCTACAATTTAGCTATAAGACAATAACTAAGAATTAAAAGAGGAATTTATTTCATAAATAAATGGGTAAGCTTATTAGTCAGAAATGTGGAATCTGGGTGTGCAAATTTGAACTTTTCATGACACACAGAGTACACTTCTCATCTCTGCAAATTGAAAGCAGGGAGTGCAAATCACACTTTCGCTAACAGATGGAATTTAGTGGGAACTCAAAATTGCCTGGAAATGCCCGCTTTTATTCTGAGAATGTTTGTTTTCCATCCAAATGTTCTGTTCATCTTTCAAGCGGGGATCACAAGATTAGGAGAACAAGTCTGTCTAGGTGCAACATTAAACATATTTTCTTTATTGCACACTCAATGAACATTCGGATTAATGCCACTGTTAACTGGATGCAACTTTTGACAAATATTATAGTAGGCCCTACAGTAGCAGAAGTTTACAAAATACTGAATTGGAGAGATATGCAATTCTGAAAACCTAGCAACTTTCAAATAAGCATTTTATTTCAGAAACATGAATACTTATAGGGATGTGATTATGACTAATGTAGACATGTATTGTTGGTGCATTCTATGCATTAACAGAATAGTAATATCCATAATTTTGGAGATAAAGCTTTAATAACCTGTTGCTATGGTAACAATATTTCTGAAATCCCATTTAAATGCATATTATCCATAAAATGCTGGTTGGCCTCTAATATTTTGGCTATGGAAGTTACCGATATTAAATTATCAATATCTGACTGGTTAGTATTGCAGTTTAACCATTAGGCTAATATTTTTGAATTTTGAATTTAGCACAATGCCTTAATAAGTCCTGAAATATAGATGCAGATTCGTTATAGATGCTGATTTGTTCTGAGATTTCTTCTTTACAGTCCAATATGTTCCCATATGTACTTTTGACGACTGTTATACATGGATATTCATGAAGTTACAAATATCTCCTGTTCATTTCTCCATAGATTCACAAATATTGTGAGCAGATGGTCAGGATCTGTGCACCATGCCTTCATTTTGACAAAGAGCATGGTGACAAGAAATCTGCAGGCAGGGAGAGCCGAGGGATGGATCATTGGGGACAGTGGCTATCCACTCAGGCCATGGCCCTTGACCCCATATGCCAACCCCACCCATTAGGCAGAGTGCCATGACGGAGGAAATTCTTCTCTATACCAAAGTCTATTGAATATGCGTAATAGGATTTCTAGAGATGATTCCGGTAGATGTTTCAAAAGCTGATAATGAATATTATCAGGGCCTGCAGCAGAATCATGAGCTTTCGTGAGAGAAGCATGAGTTCTTCAATTGTAAACGAAGCGTTATAGCCTTCATGGTTACCGGAAGTGAATTTAACTTCATTTTTCTCTTCTCATTTTTGGAAACTTTGAAATTTAGGTACATAATTTTCTGATGAAGAGTTTTTGGCAATTGTTTCTCCTAATTTATTTGCAATTTCTACTTTGTCAGTAATCACCTGATTTCCATCGTTGAGATGATGAACGCTGGACTTGGAGCTTTTACCTTTTATTCTTTGGATCATATTCCAAACTTTTGTTATTGGAGTATGAATCTTAGAAACATAATTTCTCCAAGAATCACGTTTATTCTGTTTCATGGTTCTATGAGCTTTAGCTCTTGTAACTCTTGAGATCTTTCAAATTTTCAGGATTAGGATGTCGGCGGAAATATCGTTCAGCCTTCTTCCTACATTTTCTTGCTTCTTTACAGTCATCATTAAACCAAGGTTTCTTAATATGTGCAACTAGTGAAGATGTGGGAATGGTTTGGTTGGCAATTTCTATCAACATATCTGAGAATAGCTGTATAGGATCTGAAGCATCAGCGAAGGAGACTGATTGTAGTTTTTGTGAACAAAGCTTTTCAAACTCGGGTCAGTTTGCTTTCTTGAAATTAAACCTTGTGAAATGAGGGTCATCAGCTGAATGAACAGCTTTTAGGACAGTGGGAAAGTGATCACTTCCACAAAGGTCATCATGAACAGACCAAGAAAATTCTTCAAGAATAGGAAGGTCGCAAAGTGAGATATCCAATGCTGAATAGGTTCCATGGGCCGAGGACAAATGTGTACAAGAACCATCATTAAAAATACACACAGAGTTATTTGATATAAAATTTTCAAGAATTTTACCTTTACAATTGTCTTCATTATCCCTGAGGATATTACGACCGTTAAAATCACCCATCATTAAGCAAGGTTTCGGAGCTGATCGTAAAGATCTTTAAGTTCATTGAGCCGGAGACTACCAGAAGAAGGTATGTACACCGTGCATAATGTGAAAACAGACTTCAAGGTAATACGAACTGCTACAGAATCAACAGGACTGTGTAAAACACCTATTTTAACCAATATTGAAGAATCGCCTGTAGCTTTTCCATTTTCGTCTAACGCGTAGGAATGATAAGGTGTGTATTGGCGAAATTTAAATTTATCTGCTTTCTTCAGAAAGGTCTCGTTGAGACAAAAAGCTGATGTTTCATAATCTTGAGTTAATAATTGGAGTTCATTTAAATTTGGCCAAACTCATCTGCAATTCCACTGAACGATAGTTGGTGGCTGAGCCATCTTTACTCTGTATATAGAAATAAAACACAAAACTGCCCAAGCCAAGATATACAAGGTTAGCTTAGCCATTATGTACGTTTTATTTTGGGTAATCCTTTTTGACCTTTCTTGTTATTTCTCATTTGTTCTCTCTTGTCTTTTTTATTTTCCTTCTTATAAACTTCTTTCTCTCTCTCTTGTCCCAACAAGTCCTTCGACCTTTGGTTCAAGGAAGTCTCGCCTTTTAACGGACGATCACTACACTCCTGATACTCCTCATCAGAAAGCATGGGTGACTCTTTGGTAGTATTTTAGGCTCTTTGCCGGATTCGATATCTATGGTATTCTCCTTATTCTTCTTTTTCTGATTCGAGGTAGCTTTATTACTACAAGACTCTTCACTACTTTCTTTTTCTGTGAACTCCTTCAGTACTTCCTCGTTTGGTGTAAAGTTTATATCTACACCGGAGTGAATAGGATTAGTGAAGGAATCTACAGACTGCACAAGTGCATCCTGACCCGAAACACTACCAGTATCCGGTAAGTTGTCACCCTTCAATTCAACTTCCGGAGTTAATACTACGTCAACACTTTCAGTATGATCAGAAATCGACTTCTGATCACCCGACTTCTGATAACCGGACTTGCCTTCTACTTCATCGCAAACCTCACTATCACTGTCATCTTCATCTTCCGAATTACAACCTTCATCCATCGCGTCATCGAGACACTCGTAGTGGCTTGAGGATTTCTCTTTGTTCCAGGCGGAGACTATCCTCTGATGACGTTCGGTGGGCTTGCCATCACGGCCTAGTCTTCCATAAGTCTATATAGTGTTGTTGTTTCTGCTGGACAGCCTCGGCGGAAAGTCTTCCTCGGACTTCTCTGGGGCGAGGACCAGAGGAATCACCCTTTCTGCCGTTAGCTACGGTATCTCCAGAAACCTGTTTGGCTTTTGGACAGGTTTTTTTAAGATGTCCTTCCTGATGTCAAATCAGGCATTTATTTTTCAAAGTACACCTCCAGTTCATGTAATCTTCTGAACCATAAGTATAACATGTTCTTACTTGACCGTTATACCAGAAGGAAGTCTCATACCTCCAATAAAAATAGAAGAAGGAAGAGCACGTTTGAATTTCGTCATCCAAATTCTTCGAACTCCCGTCTCAAAATCTCTATCAAACGAATAGAACTCCTTTTGTACAGAGAGAACATCCCCATAAAACTCAAAAGCACTTTTGATCGCAGAATCTGGGAAATCGCATGGTCCTTTCATCTTTACCAGCAATTTCCCTGGATCTATTTCCTCAAAATCGCCACGTTGATCTCCAACACGAATACCTTCCAGCACTAGGCGGGTTTTGGTAGTTTCATTTGCTAGTGTGATGTTCCACAGGGTATTTCATACCTGTACTAGACCTTCAAGGATTGTCGGTCCTGATCCAACAGTGTCTTTTAATGCGTGATATATATCAATCGCATTAGCTTTCTCTAGACCTTGAAGTTGTAGGCTCAGTGCCCTATCATACTTTCTAAAGGCCATAGTGAAAAAAAACAACAATTCAAAGTCCCACTAGGGACTATCAATACAACTACAAACTACAAATAGTGACACGCACAAACCCCAACAGTGAGCCTCCCCACAGAGTAAACATTGAATACTCCCCAATGGAGCCTCACTCCAAATACGTACACTGTAACCTTTACAACAATACATTGAAACTTCAGGGCCAGGCAGAACAAAAGCCTAGTCCTAAACCCAGCGAGTTGCCTGGTTACAACGAGGAACAAAAGAACAGAGAACAAAGGCTAGCGCACAGCTGTACACTCAGGGCTATGCTTACAACGCACAGCTATATAACTTCGGTATGTTACATGTATTCAACCTACCTCGATTTACACAAATATTATGTGCAAATCGACCTACGTCAAACCGAACGAAAAACGAACCAACTTCAGACTAGATCAAGTCAACAAGGATATATATATATATATACAACAGCAAAGTACGAAATATTTACAGACAGCGAACAAAGACCGAGACGGCAGTAATGGCGGCTCTCTGCCTTCCCAAACCAGGCCAAACTGACTTAAGTCAGAAAAACGCCCTGAACAGCAAAAAACTGAGAAATAATTCTAAACTTTCACCACAGGTATTTGCCAAAAGTATTCACAAAATGTATTACACAAAAATCAGAGCTAAGATCAGCTGAAATCCGCAGAATTAGACAAATTTCTCGGAGCGAAGTGAAAACACGTCCGACTCCCAATCTCTCTACATCCGGGCTCCTCTTCTTCAAGAAAAAAGGATGTATTTGCTATGATTAGACAATTAGGACTCCCAACATGGTTTAGGTCATTATCTTCAGCTGATACTCGGACTTAAAACTTTAGCTGTCTTAGCTGGTATGCCGTGTTCCGATAAAGACATAGAAAATATGACATGGTCTGACAAACTTGTTCAAAAAGTTGTAACAACGTCCAGGTTCTTCGACCACAGAGTGCAAGTATTTGTAAACACTGTACTTAAAAGTGAACACTCTCCAATTGGAACTGTTACAGATACATTCCAACGCATTGAATTTCAAAATCGAGAATCGCCACACACTCACGTGATAGTATGGACAGAGAATGCACCAAAGTATAATGTGGATTCTGAGGACGACATTGTTCAGTATGTTGAAAAATATGTGACTTGTTCCCTGGATGTTGAGGAAGACCTACGAGACTTGGTTCGACTGCAAATTCATGAGCAAGAATGGAAGAAAGGTGGTAAATCTGTCTGTAGATTTGGCTCAAACCCCTTCAAAAGACAATGGTCTTAGAACCACTAGAAAATGATGTCGAAGAGTACAAGAAAAAATACTCAGAAATACATGCTAGAATGAACGAGTTCAAGGACGGATGTGTTATGTCATATGAACAATTTCTAAAAGATGTTGTTCAAATGGAAGAATCAGAATATATTAAATGCATACGAAGCTCTCTCAAAGGGCCCAAGGTGTTTTTGAAAAGAAAACCATCAGAGATGCGTGTGAATTATTACAATAAAGTTGTGTTTAGTGCATGGAGAGCAAACCTGGACATACAATTTGTACTTGACCCCTATGCCTGTGCAATGTACATTGTTTCCTATATCAGCAAATCACAGCGAGGTAAGAGTACTATGCTAGAACAGGCGTCTAAAGAAGCAAGAGAGGGAAACATGGATCTCAAGACGCAGGTTCGACATATTGGAAACCAGTTCCTTAATTTTGTTGAAATAAGTGCCCAAGAAGCATCATATCTCGTGTTACAGATGCCACTGACACGAGCACCTCGTGAAGTAGTATTCATCAATACATCTCCTCCAGACCAGCGAGTTTTTCTCTTAAAAAATGAAGAACAGATAGAACAGCTTCCAGATGACTCGACAGACATGAAGTCTGACAACATCATCAAGAGGTATGCAAAAAGACCCCAAAAAATCGAAAAATACTGTCTCGCTGATTATGTTTCCGAGTTAGAAGTGAAGTATTTACAAAAGGAACCTACTTTTGAAGTTGAATGCAATGATGATGATAAAAGTCATTTACCGGCATCTGACAATAACGTAGAGACAGACAGTGATACAGAGTTCGGTGATACAAATGTTGTGATGAAATTGCGAGGTGGCATAACAATCAATAAAAGGAGGAACCCAAAGGTAATACGATATGTAAGATACAGCAAGCGCACACATTCTGAGAACTTCTTCTATTTATGCCATGGAGAGATGAAAACAAAGATCTTAAGGGTGGATACGACACATATGAAGGTCATTACCAACATAAAAGTGAAGAGATTTTACCACTGCTGCAAAAATACGAACACCATGTTGAAAAATTAGATCTAGCGAGGCAACAAGCTGAACAAGACCTGCCCACAGAGTTTGATATATTAGCACCCAACACTGAACAAGTGCAAGCAGAAGATGCTGAGCAATCTACCAGTCAGTCAGAGGATTTTATCCACTTCATTCCCCCCGACACAATCCCAGGGCACAGCAGATATTGGCCAAGATCTTAATTTACCTGATATCTCTGTAGCCGTTGAAACAAATTCAGTACTGCTTCCAGATGATGAATAAAGGGCTTTGCTCCGATCTCTTAACATTAAACAACGAGAATTCTTCAATCACGTTGTAAATTGTAATGGATATCTGCAAAGACTGATCCCCTTTACGCATTCCTGTCGGGTGGAGCAGGCGTTGGTAAATCTATAGTAATACAAGCTCTTGACCAAACACTACATAGACTTCTAAATTCTAAAGATGGTGATGACCCGGATACTATAAAGATCTTACGAACAGCATTCACAGGAAAGGCAGATTACAACATAAATGGAGTAACAATAGCCTCTGCTTTCCACAAGAAAATGTTCTAAACACAACAGCATATGTACAGTGATGAGCTAAATACATTTCGAACAACTTACAAAGACCTTGCTGTTATTATCGATGAAATCTCCATGGTTGGTAACAAGCTCTTCGATTTCATGCATGACCGACTACAAGAACTAACAGGTACAAAACGAGATTTCGCAGGGATAAGTATAATAGCTGTCGGAGACTTATCAGTTATGTCCTGTAGCAGATTCATGGATCTTCTCTGATTTGTCTGTTGGTCTAGCAAGGAACTTATGGAAAAAACATTTCCAAATGTTTGAACTCGTCGAAATTATGAGACAAAAAGATGACTTTCCATTTGCTGAGATGTTAAACAGGTTAAGATCCAATCAACTCCAACCAACAGATAAAGAAATTATCACATCTCACACGATTTCTACAACATCTGTAAACTATCCAAGGAAAGCTCTGCATTTATTTACAGAGAACAAGAAAGTTGATAACTTCAACAGCACATTGATTCAAGATCTGAAAACTACAAAAGTAGACGTCTTCGCCGATACAGATATTATTTCCCCCGTGACATGAACAAAGAAACTAAGATCCACTTGGTACAAGAAATTAATAAGAAAGACAAACTCAACCAAACTGAAAACCTGCCTAGTTGACATGACATATGATGTAACAGTCAATGTTGATGTCGATGATGGATTGACAAATGGTGCATCAGGAATTCTGAAACACATCGAGTACAAAGGAACATCTAAGAGACCAGTCATTGTATGGGTGCTTTTTACCGATACAAACATAGGTAATAAAAGACGAAAACAATACAAACATCTCTATTGTACAGATATTGATCAGCAATGGACACCAGTATTTGAAACAAAACGGACATTTCTTCATAACAAAAAAAACTTACCAAAGAATCCAATTTCCACTTGCCCCAGCTGCAGCTAAGACTCTTCACAAAGCGCAAGGCGCCACAGTTGATGAACTTGTTGCAGATTTAGCTCCAGTTATAAACCCGCACATGTTCATTATGTTGCACTGTCGCGAGTTCGAAAATTAGCAAACTTGCACATTCTTGACTTCAATGAGAAAGCATTCAAAGTGGATGAAAAGGTACATCAAGAAATGGAAAGACTTTACAAGAATCCACTTCAGTTGTGTTACACACCTCTGTACAGTATTGGAAACTCCCAGGTAAAACTACTGTTGAACAATGCTAGATCCCTGCATTTACATATAGAGGATATCAAGAGTGACCCAAATAGGAGAGAGAGAGAATTAGGGTTTAACGTCGCATTCAGCAATATTTCAGCTATATAGCGACGATCAAACAAAATTCTAAGCAATCAATTCAAAAACTCGGTAAACTAATGCGTTAAAACAGGTACAAACATTAAAATTTGTACAACAAACCAATCTCTCTCAAATAACCTAAAATACAATCTTCTTTCACTCTGCTAAAAAGATCTTCCAGCGTATCTGCTCGATAAAAAGTATCTCTTACAGTTTTAAAATCTATGCAGTCCAGGAGAATATGTCTCACCGTCAGATCTTCATGGCAAGGTATACACCTTGGAATCGGCTCCTGTTTTAGTAAATATTCATGAGTTAATCGTGTGTGACCGATCCTACATCGTCTAATCATGGCCTGGTCGAAGCGTTTATGACTTCAGGTGAGTATAACCAACCGTTTTTTTTAACTCGTGAAGTTTGTTATTATTCATAGTATCCCATAGCGATTGAAACAGCCTTCTTACATATGCGCAGATAGATGGTCTGAAATCGCAGTATGGGAGACCAACAGGGTCAACTTCTCCATCTAAAGCTGCCTTAGCTAGTCTATCAGCTTCAGTGTTGCCTTTGATGTCAACGTGACTAGGCACCCAACAAAACACAATATCTATCTGTTGATCAAATCCGGTGTCATATAATTGTAGAATTTCCAAGATGGTGGGATGAGTGGAATTTCCATTTTTAATTGCTTTAAGGCATGACAGTGAATCTGAGAATATGACATATTTTTTCCTTCTAGTGGATCCAATACCTTCCAAAGCAGATAATAGGGCTTTTGCTTCTGCAGTAAATATGGAACTTTAGTTTTGGAACTAAAGATAGTAGCACATGCTACTCTCTCACCATCTTTAGAACCATCTGTATAAATAGCCTGATGTGAACTGTATTTCTCTCTCAGTAGACTGAATTCCTGAGTATACACGAGCTGGCTCGTGTCTGCCTTTTTATATTTAGTCAGTGAAATATCTACTTCTGGTGTGGCTAACTGCCATGGTGGAGTTGGCAAGAGCTCGTTAGGTAAAATCTGACTAACTTTAATACCAGCTGCTACAAGATGTGGTTTATGTATACTTTTGTCTTTTTGAATTTGGTGCTAATACTGTTATATGGAAATGGAATAGGTCTTTGGATTATGGACGCGGATATTCTCTAATGGACGACGGCTGGATTATGAATGACGGACTAGACGCTTGTAATTCATACGGATTCCAAGAGGTGGAATAATCGAGGGTTTTAGCGAATATAAATCTGCGTACTCAGGGTTGAAAACACAGTTATATGCAGGATTTGAGTGGTTCGAACGCAGTTTTGTGATATATTGCAGCGATAATTTAATTCTCCGAAGTTCTAAAGGAATTTCATCCGCTTCTACATACAAGCTTTCTTTGGGTGATGTTCTGAACGCACCGAGGCAAAGCCTTAGTCCTTGATGGAGAATAGGATCTAGCTTTGCCAAGTTTGACTTGCTTGCACCATTGTAAACAATAGAACCATAATCGAGTTTGGAACGAACAAGCGATCGATATCAATGAAGCAGAGTTTGCTGATCTCCCCCCCACTTATAGCTGGCAACGACTTTCAACAAATCCAGAGCTTTCGTGCATTTGGCTTTTAAGCAATTTATATGTGATTTGAATGTTAGTCGTTGATCAAACCACATGCCTAGAAATTTGACCTCTTTTACTACTTTGATTTCAGTTCCGTCTAATTTTAGTTTTGGATCTTCGTGCTGGAAGTATTTTCTGCAAAAGTGTATACAATTTGTCTTAGCTCTGGAAAACTTGAAACCATTTTCTAGACACCATTTCTGAATTCTGTGTAGACAAAGTTGTAATGTTCTCTCAATACTGTGTATACTTTTCCCACTACACGATATATTGAAATCGTCTACAAAAAGTGAGCCATCAATTGATTTATTCAGAACTGCAGCCAGGCTGTTGATCTTAATACTAAACAGAGTAGTAGACAAAATACTGCCCTGTGGGACACCCTGGTCTTGATCAAAATGATCAGATATAGTTGTACCCAAACGAATTTGGAATTGTCTATCATTCAAAAAGTTGGAAATAAAAACTGGTAAACGACCTTTTAATCCCATCTTTTGAAGATCTTTAAGAATCCCGTATTTCCATGTAGTATCATAGGCTTTTTCTAAATCAAAAAGATAGAAACCACATGTTCGTTCTTGGCGAAAGCATTCTTAACAAACGAATCTAATCTGACTAAATGATCAATGGTACTTCTATTTTTTCGGAAACCAGCTTGAATATCAGTAAGTTTCTTTTCAGTTTCCAGGTACCAAACAAGGCGATCATTTATCATGCGTTCCATTGTTTTGCAGACACAACTAGTCAGTGAAATAGGACGATAATTACCAGGGTCTGTATGGTCACGACCAGGCTTTGGTACTGGTATAACTATGGCATTGTGCCAAGACGGAGGAAATTCTTCTCTATACCAAAGTCTATTGAATATGCGTAATAGGATTTCTAGAGATGATTCCGGTAGATGTTTCAAAAGCTGATAATGAATATTATCAGGGCCTGCAGCAGAATCATGAGCTTTCGTGAGAGAAGCATGGAGTTCTTCAATTGTAAACGAAGCGTTATAGCTTTCGTGATTACCGGAAGTGAATTTATTTTCATTTTTCTCTTCTCTTTTTTGGAAACTTTGAAATTTAGGTACATAATTTTCTGATGAAGAGTTTTTGGCAATTGTTTCTCCTAATTTATTTGCAATTTCTACTTTGTCAGTAATCACCTGATTTCCATCGTTGAGATGATGAACGCTGGACCTTTTATTCTTTGGATCACATTCCAAACTTTTGTTATTGGTGTATGATTATTTATCTTAGAAACATAATTTCTCCAAGAATCACGTTTATTCTGTTTCATGGTTCTACGAGCTTTAGCTCTTGTAACTCTGAGATCTTTCAAATTTTCAGGATTAGGATGTCGGCGGAAATATCGTTCAGCCTTCTTCCTACATTTTCTTGCTTCTTTATAGTCATCATTAAACCAAGGTTTCTTAATATGTGCAACTCCTGAAGATGTGGGAATGGTTTGGTTGGCAATTTCTATCAACATATCTGAGAATAGCTGTATAGGATCTGAAGCATCAGCGAAGGAGACTGGTTGTAGTTTTTGTGAACAAAGCTTTTCAAACTCGGGCCAGTTTGCTTTCTTGAAATTAAACCTTGTGGAATGAGGGTCATCAGCTGAATGAACAGCTTTTAGAACAGTGGGAAAGTGATCACTTCCACAAAGGTCATCATGAACAGACCAAGAAAATTCTTCAAGAATAGGCAGGTCGCAAAGTGAGATATCCAATGCTGAATAGGTTCCATGAGCCGAGGACAAATGTGTATAAGAACCATCATTAAAAATACACAACGAATTATTTGATATAAAATTTTCGAGAATTTTACGTTTACAATTGTCTTCGTTATCCCAAAGGATGTTACGTCCGTTAAAATCACCCATCAATAAACAAGGTTTCAGGAGCTGATCGTAAAGATCTTGAAGTTCATTTAGTTGGAGACTATCAGAAGAAGGTATGTACACCGTGCATAATGTGAAAACAGAATTCAAGGTAATACGAACCGCTACAGCTTGTAAATCTGTCACTAAATCAACAGGACTGTGTAACACACCCATTTTAACCAATATTGAGGAACCGCCAGTAGCTTTTCCGTTTTCGTCTAAAGCATAGGAATGATAAGGTGTGTATTGGCGAAATTTAAATTTATCTTTATCTGCTTTCTTCAGAAAGGTCTCGTTGAGACAAAAAGCTGATGGTTCATAATCTTGAGTTAATAATTGGAGTTCATTTAAATTTGGCCAAACTCCTCTGCAATTCCACTGAACGATAGTTGGTGGTTGAGCCATCTTCAGTCCGTATATAGAAATAAAACACAAAGCTGTCCAAGTCAAGATATATAAGGTTAGCTTAGCCATTATGTACGTTTTATTTTGGGTAATCCTTTTTGACCCTTCTTTTCTTTTTTCCTTTGTTCTCTCTTGCCTTTTTGATTTTCCTTTTTACAAACTTCTTTCTGTCTCTCTTGTCCCAACAAGTCCCTAGACCTTTGGTTCAAGGGAGTCTCGCCTATTAACGGGCGATCGTTACAATCCTGAAAATCCTCATCAGAAAGAATGCATGTATCACTGCTAGGAGTGGGATTAGCATCGACCACCTCAGGCTCCTCGCCGATATCCATTGCATTCTCTTCATTCTTATTCGAGATGGCTTCATCACTACCAGACTGCTGACTACTTTCTTTTGCTGAGAACTCCTCCATTACTTCTTCGTTTGGTGTGAAGTTAATACCTACACCGGAGTGAATAGGATTAATGGAGGAATCTACAGGCTGCACAAGTGCATTCTGATCCGAAACACTACCAGTATCCGGTAAGTTTTTCCCCTTGAATTCAACTTCTGAAGTTACTACTACTTCAACACTTTCAGTTTTATCAGAAATCGACTTCTGATCACCGGACTTCTGCTCACCTGCCTTTACTTCTACATCATCGCAACCCTCACTCTCACTGACATCTTCATCATTGCAAATCTCACTATCACCTTCATCTTCATCTTTCAAACCACAACCTACCTCCATCTCGTCACCGAGAGCCTCGTAGTAGTTTGAGGTTTTCTCTTTGCTCTCAGCGGCAACTATCTCCTGATGACGTTCAGTGGCTTTACCATTACGACCTACAGTCTTCCATGCATCTTTATGGTACTGTTGTTTCTGTCGGATAGCCTCGGCAGAAAGTTTTCCAACTCCTGCAGCCGGAACAAAGCGAGAATTCAACAAATCATCTCTTCTATCATTAGCTGCGTTATCTTCAGGAACCTGTTTGGCATTTGGACAGGTTTTTTTAAAGTGCCCTTCATGATGACAAATCAGGCATTTATTTTTCAAAGGACACTTCCAGTTCATGTGATCTACTGATCCACAAGTATAACATGTTTTTACTTGACCGTTATACCATACAGGAAGTCTCAAACCTCCAATCAAAATATAAGAAGGAAGATCACGTTTGAATTTCGTCACCCAAATTCTTCGAACTCCCGATTCAAACTGTCTATCAAACGAGTAGAACTCCCTTTGTAAAGAGAGAACATCCCCATAAAACTCAAAAGCACGTTTGATCTCAGAATCTGTGAAATCGCATGGACCTTTCATTTTTACCAGCAATTTTCCTGGATCAATTTCCTCAAAATAGCCAAATTTATCTCCAACGTGAATACCTTCCAGCACTAGTCGAGCTTTGGTATTCTCATTTGCTACTGTGAGGTTCCACAAGGTATTTGATACCTGTACTAGACCTTTAAGAATTTTCGGTCCTGATCCAACAGTGTCTTTCAATGCGTTATATATATCTTCCGGATCTGCTCTCTCTCTAGACCGTGAAGTTTTAGGCTCAGTGACCTATTAAACTTGCTAAATGCCATAGTGGAAAAAAAAAAAAAAAAAAAAAAAAAAATTCAAAGTCCACAAGGGAATCTTAATACAAACTACAAATAGTGACACACACAAACCTCAGTAGTGTGCCTCCCCACAGAGTAAACATCGTCTACCCCCTGAAGGAGCCCCACTCTAAAGGTGAATGTGAAAACTATACAAGCAATACAATAATACACTGTCTCTGAACCTTGTCTCGGTCGAACAATAGCCCAGTTCTAAACCGGGACCGTTGCTAGGTGATACCAACGAACAAAAGAACAGAGAACAAAAGACTCGCTCAAGCGTCTACTCTGAGGGCTGGCTAGCGTACAGCTGTACACTTAGGGCTAAGCCTACAATGCACAGCAATATAACTTCGGTATGTTACATGTATCCAACCTACCTCGATTGACACAAATATTATGTGCAAATCGACCTACGGCAAGCCGAACGAAAAACGAACCAACTTCAGACTAGATCCAGTCAACAAGGAGAAATATATATACAACAGCAAAATACGAAATATTTACAGACAGCGAACAAACAGAGAAGCGGGAGACAGAGAAAAAACACACCAACCCTCTCGGTCACAAAGACCGAGCGGCAGTAATGGCGGCTCTCTGCCTTCCCAAACCAAGCCAAACTGACTAGGTCAGAAAAACGCCCTGAACAGCAAAAAACTAAGAAATAATTCTAAACTTTCACCACAGGTATTTGCCAAAAGTATTCACAAAATATATTACACAAAAATCAGAGCTAATATCAGCTGAAATACGCAGAAATAGACAAATTTCTCGGAGCGAAGTGAAAGCACGTCCGACTCCCAATCTCTCTACATTTTTTCTCTTATGAAAATAGATATAGTAATTTAATATTTTATCATCTTTACCCGACAATTTTATTTGTTTTGATGACAGTTTCCGGCCTCGAAAGACGACATGTCCCTCTCTCGGCTGTCAAAACTTTTGTGCATGGCGCGGTTGGTTCAGCACCTTGTGACCTCTCTCGTGATATTTGGCGAGATCATAATATCAGCTGATATCGGAATGCGGAAGTAAACAAACTCAGTTTTGTTTCTCGACTCTAATAAATACTTTTGGCCAATCTAAAAGCCTAAAATTTATGACTGAACTTCCATATTTCTAGTTTTAATAACTGGGAGTTTTTACCCCTATATTTACATTGAGTTGACAGCATTTGGGCAACTGTTTTACAGATATTGACCTGTTTACCGCACTTGACATTTTGTACCATAACATTACAGCATACACTTGCATGGAGCTTTAAAGATAAATTAAAGTATTTCTAGTTTATTTGCTGAGCTTTGCTCCATATTAATGCTACCATTAATATCCTAAACTAGATCCATGGAGATTAATTGTTGATATTGTGTGATATATTTATTATGGTTGGTGACAGAAATATGCTAAAATAATATATTATATTATCCTTATGAACTTGTGGCTATTCACCTTGCCATATTGGGTCAAATTCTATCTTGGGTACAGCAGCTACTTATTTTAAGAGCTGTTGTTGGCCAACCTTGGTCTGAATTTTTCCTGGCTCCATTTTTATACATGCATTGTTGGGAGCAGTTTTGTAATATTTGAGAAAGATAATTCTGGGATCATAATTTTCTACATGTATTCCCAGCAATAGACTTTATTAATTACATTTCAAGTTCACTAATGTAGCATGTTTCTTGTTCACCAACTTATATCACACAAAATATATAATACATGTATGCATATTTGTGCGGTACATACAGCGCGAGTTCTAATGAGCTTTGCTCTCCCGACTATAGTAATATGGTACATGTGTATATCGCGAGTATTTCGGTGACTCCATATTACATACCAATTTAATCCCGATGAAGTCACGGCCGGTTTAAAAAATACCCAGAGCTCGAAACTGGTTGAATTTAGTTCTAAAGATAGCCAAGCAGCCCGACCGGCTGGTTATAATTAAAGAATTTCAGCTTTGTATAATGAAATATACCAGCCCGATGGTCTGGCGAAGTTTTACAGTAAATTCACGCCCGGATACCGTTAGTTGAAATTGAATAGCAATGTGTGCATGCTTTTGAAGTGCATACTCTATTTTGAATCTTTACAACAAAGCAGTGCCTAATTCGCCATTCCCCAATACCAAATAGCCAAAACCGGTTTGAACAAATTCGTTGTTCAGTATATAGCTGTATAGTACATGTACTTTCTGAAGAGTACCATTATACTCTTGTTATTTAATTGATTTTGATCTTGATGCAGAACCTATAGGCTATACATGTAGTATTAATATTTCTGGGGCTTGGCGAGTTTGGAATTGCTTTGCTGCATGTAAATATGTATATATTTATTCCATATGATCTGCTGAGTGGCCAAACAGCAGCATGACACAATAATGGAGTACTTTGAAAATCAGTAACATGTGCGCCAAAGTATAATTGCATAATAGAATTATATGTTCCTGCTTTAGGGCCATCATATATATTATACGTTTGTCATAACCATTACCTGTACCCTGCATACAATTAAGGGTATAATAACTGTTGAGTCAAACTGTTTGCTTCAACTGCAAATGGCCGCGATCCGCTTATACTCGCGGTGACAATTCAGTGTTTGAGCGCGTCTCGCAGAGTTATGCCCCTTTGCCCATCTGGGCGTCAATTTTCAGTCATGCTGGTGTTTGGTTGCTGGTGTCTACAGATTTTATATTAAATGCCACTGGCAACTGAATAGCCAAATAGGCTATCAAATGTGTTAAATTAATATTCCTGTATGCACATAGTGTGTTGTGTTATATTCAAATTCATAATTGTTAACCTACCTGCTCAAAGTATATACATATATACAAAATATTGCACTGCATGTTTCGAGCTATAAATATAACAGTTCTGCTTCTCATCTTTACTCACCTTCCCTATAGATTACTCTGATATCATCTAATCATTAGCTTGCTTCACCTCTGCACTTCTGATTCCCTTGCTCCTAACCTTTGTTATGGCTATTCAAATTAATAAATTAATCTAATCTATAATACATTATGTATGATATATATATCTATTCTATAGACACTTTGGTCTTTGAATTTTGAAGTGACCACACATTGTTTTAACAGGTCAAAGATCACAGTCAATAATCAAGTTTCCTT
This sequence comes from Hanleya hanleyi, assembly GCA_036873755.1. Classification (NCBI taxonomy): domain Eukaryota; kingdom Metazoa; phylum Mollusca; class Polyplacophora; order Lepidopleurida; family Hanleyidae; genus Hanleya; species Hanleya hanleyi. The sequence goes on from JAVTVY010027706.1 coordinate 78,581, forward strand.
TCAATATACACTTACATTTCGGTTGTTTGTGTTTTTCATTGGGGTTTGGGGTATCGATGATTCAGAATCCATAAAGAACACCGAGTCCACCCTTACCGTAAGACAGTCGGCTCAGACCAGACTTTTCCAGGTCTTACATTTGGCGCCCGAAATGGGACCAGTGTTCTAGGGTGCATCGATACCCAATCCAGTCAGATTATTTGATGTCGCTGTGCAAATAATCCCCATGAATCAATCAGAGTTGTAGAAGCGGCGATATCGATTGCCTCTTTCATTCCCAAAACCGTTCATACCATACATACTACCTTGTCTATCCTGTCTCTGATAGCTGGAATAATTCCGATATGGCCTCTGGTGATATGTCTCCCCAGAAATGTGGGTCCCTCTTAATTTCAAAGGGGTTTGACCCTCTTAGGTCCATCGCATTGGAGGGTTATCCTATCAGCTGGGAGCAGGTTGAGTTGAACGAGTATTTGGAGGAATCAGTTGGCGATGTCAGCAAGATAGCACTTGTGCTTACTGATCCGCCACGGTTTTTGGTGGAATTCGTGGAAGAGGCGGCGATAAGAGACCTGGGTGCTCAACTCGATGTGGGCCATGGTAAGTCTTGCCGAGTGATCAAAGCGTATGCTACCGTCCCTCAGTATTCCGACAATTCAGAGGTTGGGGCCTTGCGTCAGGAAATGACGCAGATGAAGGACCAACTCGTTCAAAGGTCGAGGGCTGAGGAAAGATTGTTCACTTTGATTGAGGCATTGACTCGTACCGTTAACAGGTTGGGAACAACAACATCAGCCAGCAATAACACCGCCGAGGTCAGTCAGGGAGTCGCAGCTTCAGCTCAACAAGAACCGACATCAGGGGAGAGAAGTACCAGTCGGAGTTCCATCACCATTCCCTTGCAGGATACAGATGTAGAGCGGCAAATAAATGTGCGGGTAGAGCATACACTCAACGGAGGCAACAACAGCAGCACATTCTATAGAATTAAGCCGTTCTCTGGTACAACACCGCTCAAACCAGGCGAAGGCACCTTTGACGAGTGGTGCACTCAAATCCGTCTGGTTCTGGAGGATGATGCCCTGACAGCAAGGGGAAAGCGACAAAGGCTATTAGCTAGCCTTCATTCACCAGCGCTCGAAATAGCCCGAGGCTTAGGAGAGGGACTCTCATCGACCGAGATATTTGAGGGTCTCCGAAAGTTTTACCAGAGCTCGGCTAATGGAGTTCGCCTGCTTCAGCAATTCTTTCTCATGAACCAGAATTCTGGAGAAAAACCATCGGAGTTTCTCGTGAGACTCCAGCTGAAACTGGATGAGATAGTGGAGAAGGGCGGACTTCAAAGAGACCAAGTCGATGAGACCCGACCCACCCATTTCAGATCAAGCTGCTTGGATGATCGTCTCTCCAATCTACTGCACATAAAGTATAGCAGTTGCCAGCAATTCCCCTCATTCTCCGATTTGATGGTGGAAGTGAAACGGGTAGAGGACGACCACAAGACGGCGAAAAAGGTGAGAAGCCAGTCTCACATTGCCTCCAGCCAGGATGAGAGCCCACACCTGGAAGAGTTAACCAGAGAGTAGATTCGTGGTCTACAGGGACAAATCTAAGTCATAGTAATGACCAGAGTTCAGGTAATATGGCCAGTGGGATGGAGCCGCCAATTGCCTCAGACCAGGTGTGGCAGGGTCAAAGGAGAGGACGGGGTAACAAACGACGAGTTGGTTATAATTGTGGATCGTACGATCACGTCAGCCCCCGTTGTACCAATCCTAAGAACCCTAACTTGGTCTGGAAGCGAATCAATGCCCGTGCCAACCGAAGATCTCAGGAGTCACCCTCTGAGGATTTAAACGCTCAGAGGTCTCTGTCAAATTAGGGGGACAATCAGAGACCTCAACTGCCAGTCCCAATGCATTTGGTGAAGATGACACATCACCACATAGCCATATTCCACAGGTCGGAATCGGTGCCGCCATTAAGCTGCGCAATAACTGTTGTGTTGACATCCCTGCAGGGGAATCAATGGAATTTAGGGGTAGAATCGTTTTCGACCCATCTCATAAGCCCCAGCATCCGGATGATCTCAAGGTTAGCGCCAGTCAAGATGGAGACCTCCCAATAGGACTAGAAACCCAGTCCTCTCGACTAGATGGAAATTGTGGTGTTCATATTGTAGTTAAAAACAAGAGTAGACGCACAATAAATGTTACGTCCTCTCATGTTTTGGCTAGGTGTCATCTAAACAACAGCATGGATGATATAGTACTTAAATCCCTTGTGGGTCCTGCCTGTGAGTCGGAGATAGCAGTGGATGGTGTCGTCTGCCAAGGACTGCTTGATAGCCGGTCACAGGTAACGACCGTGTGTAAATCGTTTTACACTAAACACCTGTCCCATCATCCTTTGGAGAGTTTAACAGAAACTCTTTTGAAAGTGGATGGGGCAGGGGGTCAGAGAGTACCATATGAAGGATTCATTCGCCTTCGCATATCTATGCCCAAAGATGTTGTAGGCTGCAGTGAAGAGGTGCACACCATGGCCTTGGTTTGTCCAGACACCCCATTTTCTATGGAAGTTCCCATCATTATTGGTACTAATACATTTGGTGCCCTTGCAGATAAATGTCGTAAGCAACGAAAACCACTCTACCTATTTACACTTCCTGTGCGCAGTGAAGTGGCCCACATTTTCCGGAGTTTGGTATCCGACCCCAGTGGACGTCTCGGACAAATCCGTCTATTTGGCAAAAGGTCCGCGACAATTCCTGCCGGTGAAATGATGGAGCTGAAAGGTGTTACAAAAAAGTTATCGGTTCCTACTACAGCGGAAACCCTCATCATCCAGGAAGGTCGTGATCATGTCAAAATATTTGGAGATGGTCTATTGGTAAAAAACACCATAGTGTCTTCAACAGGAAATCTCCCGAAAGTGAAATTATTGGTCCAAAATCGGTCAGAGTCTGATATCGTTATCAGGCCACATAAGGTAATCGCTGACCTTTACGTTCCTCAGGATGTCACATCCTTCGAAGGTATGTATGACAATGAGGAATGTGTTGGGACTCAATATGGAAACTCTCCGGATGTACATGCAAACAGCTTTGCATCACAGTGCAGTTCCTCGAACGATCCTGAAATTCCGACGTTGCAATTTGATTTCGGTGATTCACCAATTTCAGAAGAGTGGAAAGAGCGGGTCACCAAGCGGTTGAATGGTATGCGTGATGTATTTGCTACTCACGAATTTGACATTGGACGAACTAATGCCATTCAACACAAGATCGAGCTGACAGACTCGACCCCATTTAGGGAGAGGGCCCGTCCCATCAGGCCACAGGATTACGAGGACTGCAGACGTCACATCCAGTCGATGATTGATGCTGATATAATCAAGCCATCCAACAGCCCATATGCGAGTCCAATTGTTCTCGTTCGTAAAAAGTCAGGGGGGCTAAGGGTGTGTATTGATTATCGCAGAATTAACCTTCGAACGATTCGAGACTCGTTCCCTATTCCCAAGGTTGATGACCTATTTACAGCATTGAATGGATCATCCTGGTTCACTCAGCTAGATATCAAGTCAGCTTTCTACACGGTACCAATGGATCCAGAATCTGCCAAATATACAGCTTTTGCTTGCCCATTTGGTTTATTCGAATGGAGCCGAATGAGTATGGGTCTCGTCAACAGTCCATTAACATTTCAACGGTTGATGGAACTTTGTGTTGGCGATATGAACCTTAAAGAGCTGGCCGTGTACATGGATGATTTGATAATTTTCTCATCTACCTTGGAGGAACATGAAGAACGACTTTTCCGGACTCTACAACGGCTTCGCAGATTTGGACTTAAAAAGGATCCCAAGAAGTGTAATTTTTTCCAAACTTCAGTTACACACTTGGGTCATGTTTGTTCCAAAGATGGCATCTCTCCAGATCCGAAGAAGGCCAACGCAGTCAAAGACTGGCTGGTTCCCACCAACCTTGCAAAACTTAAAAGTTTTCTGGGTTTTGCGGGGTATTATCGGCGTTTTATTATGGATTTTGGACGCCTTTGTAAACCCCTGAATGACCTCACCAAAGGTTACATCCCACGGAAAAGCATGAAGCGGTTGGGACGGACTCATAGAAGGGATGATATCACCTTGAAAACCCCGCTTGGAGATCGATGGACAGCGGAGTGTTTGACAGCATTCGAAGCTGTCAAAGAGAGATTAATCAGTGCACCCATTCTTGGGTATGCTGATTTATCTTCCCCGTTTGAATTACATACAGATGCAAGCGGCACTGGTCTCGGTGCAGTGCTTTATCAGCAGCAAGGGTCGATGCTTAAAGTCATAGCCTATGCTAGTCGCGGGCTATCGAAAAGTGAGACCAGCTATCCGGCACACAAGCGCGAGTTCCTGGCAGTTAAGTGGGCAGTCACTGACAAATTCCATGACTACCTTTATGGTAGCAAATTCGTTGTCGTGACTGACAATAACCCATTAACTTATGTCTTGAACTCCGCTAAGTTGGATGCAACCGGATATCGGTGGCTGGCTGCACTTGCTGCATATGATTTCAGCTTAAAGTACCGGCCTGGTGCAAACATGACAGATGCTGATGCCTTAAGTCGTCTTCCATATGGCCCCCCAAAGGAGGACACAAAATACATCAAGGAGAAGGAACGAATTGACTGGTTGCTTGAAAGGAGTGAACCGTTCACTAGTGAGAGCAGAGAGTGTGTGGAATGCTCCTCTGATTCTGTGAATGCGGTTATTCAAATGCATGACATCAGCATTGTGAAAGCAACCAGATCTGGCGTATCCAGCAGGAAGGACAAACAGTGTTTATCAGCGTCCTGTCATGTTTCACGGACAGCCTCACAGCACGTATGGGTGGAAGCATTGGCGATGTCAGAGAATGCTGTTCCAGACTCTCTGGCAGAGCCCCCTAATTCCCCAACAGGGATAGATGCACTCGACTGGATTTCGCTTCAGTCGGAGGACCATGACATTAAAACCATCATCTGTCATTTAAAACAAGAAACCAAGCCTTCCAAACAAGACATAGCAAAAGCAGGGAAGGACTTGTGTATCTACCTGCGTGAACTGGAGACGCTGACGTTAAAGAATGGCATCTTATACAGGTTTGTGACTGATGACAAGTGCATCGATAGGCAACAGTTGGTTGTTCCTGTGAGCCACAGAAACATTGCCATTTGTGGGGTACATGATGATGTGGCTCATCCCAGCACTGAAAGTACATTGGCGTTGGCACGCCAGAGATTTTTCTGGCCTTATATGGCCACTGGGATTCAACGCTATTGTGCTCGATGTGAACGATGTATCAGGAGAAAGGCCAAGACCCAGAAAGCTCCACTGGAATCCATATTACCATCAGCACCACTCGAGTTGGTCTGTATGGATTATCTCACAGTGGAGGCAGACCGCGGTGGCACAGAAAACATCTTGGTCATTACAGACCATTTCACCAAGTATGCCATAGCAGTACCAACTAAGGACCAAAAAGCTACAACCGTTGCCAGAGCTTTGTGGGAGAACCTGATCTGTCACTACGGATATCCGAAATATTTATTGTCGGATCAAGGTAGAGACTTTGAATCAAAGGTTATCAGTAAGCTTTGTGAGATGGCCGGGATAAAGAAAGTAAGAACTTCACCATATAACCCGCGATGCAACGGTGTTACAGAGCGTCTGAATCGGACACTCCTTGACATGCTGGGGACATTGACAAACTCGCAGAAGAAGGACTGGAGGAAATACATTGGTCCGCTTGCCCATGCCTATAATTGTATAGTGCATAGTACAACAGGGTACTCTCCTTATTATTTGATGTTTGGTAGACATGCACGTTTACCAGTTGACATCATTTTTGGGACAGACCCCGACAAGCGGTACCCCATGGGTCCTCAACAGTATGTCAAGGATCTTCGAGAACGACTCGGAGTCGCTTTCTCAGTAGCGCAAGAGAATGCCCTCAAATCTGCTATGGCGAACAAGGGCTACTATGACAAGACTGCCCATGCTGTGAGCCTTGAACCGGATGATCGTGTCCTGGTCAGGAACGTGGGGCTGAAGGGGAAGCATAAGATTGCTGATAAATGGAAGTCTGGTGTGTTTGTCGTCGTGCGGCAGTTACCTGATCTGCCGGTTTATGTCATTAAACCGGAGGATGGACAGGGACCCACCAAGACCCTCCATCGCAATCATCTCCTACCCATTGGTTCTTTGCCACTACCATCTGAGGAATTATCGCTGATTCCCCCAGTAGAGCGACCGGTTACCCGTTCATGTGTACAGCAGCCACCTCTGTCAGCTGAGGAAGAGCTGGACCCATACATCTGGGACGAAGACGACTGGCATTTGAGCCTTACAGATATGGTAGCGGAACCCATAGTTAGTCGTACTAACTATGAACTTCATCCAAATATCCCTACCATTATTCCAACTGAAACTGATGAACAGAATCCTGCCCATTACCTCGAGATGACAAGTCCCGGTGGTGACTCCTCGGAGGAAGTCATGGAAGTATCGCGTCGAGACCCACCTCTCCTAAGGCGATCTAGAAGAACTTGCCAGCCCCCAGCTCGATTTTCATATGACCCCTATGGAATTGCATACAGCAAAGCCATTTGGGTCTAATAACTACTTAACGACGATATGCCTTTATGTTTTGCAGTTCGATATGCATCGCATGGAGGAATTGAGAAGAATTCGTCAGGAGCTGGAGGCTGTGAAGGGACAACGAGATCGCCTTCGGAGGGAGAGGGATGACGCGAGGAGAGAGGCAGACCGTTATCGTCGGGAACGTGACGAGGCGTGGAGGAAACTTGTCAATGTACAGGAGGTGCACAACAGGGTCCTTCAGGAAGTTGTTATGGGGCAGCCTTTGATTGGTTCGGTGCCACAGAAGGCAGCCCAGTCAGTTACGAGGAAGCGGCAGGCCAGCGATTCGATGCACTGGTTGTCTAAAAGGCCCAGAACTGTGGAGACAGTTGGTTCGGTACAACTACAGTCTGTGGTTTCGAAGCCTGAGACTGTGTATAACAGACTAAAGGGTGTGGGGAAAGGCAGCGGGCTGGACCTCAGAATACTGAATCCATTTCCTTCTGACACTCGAAGGTCAAAGGTACTGTCAGCAGGTTGGCTTGATACCGTATTCCCGCAAAAGGCACGGACTCTAATTATTTCTGACTCGGTCATGCGGCAGATGGATCCGGTGTTCTGTCCGGAAGTTGGTGAAGTAGATCTTTTTGTGTATGGTGGAATGACCACACTGGACCTCCTACCCATCGTATACAAGCTATGTGTTGAGGGGAATCGGGCCAACCAACTAGTAATCTGTGTTGGCACCAATGATATATTGAAGGGGAGTCGTGCCACTGATGGTTTTGTCGAGGCAAACTTAAAAGAAATTGGACAGTTAGTTTCAAAAGTGGCAGAAAAAGTCATCCTGTGCACTGTGTACGAGGCTGGTTGGAAGTCCAGAAATCCGAAACGCAAGGAGTCGAACAAGGAACGTCACAGGGATGAGGAGTCCAGGCGACACAGGCTGAATACCACCATCCAGGGCCTGGTAAATAAGTCGGCCTTTGATTTGCTGGACCTTGCACACATCTTCAGGGGGAAGACCGGTAGGCCTGGAGAAACTTCCCCTGGATGGTACCTTGCTGATGCAGTTCATCCAACCATCAATGGAATCGTCGCCATTGAGGTCTGCCTAGAGCAGCTCCTGACGGGTAGGCCAGTCGTTCGGCCAACTGTGGAAGACCCACGTCTCTTCCATGGGGTCAGCCACACTGTCAGAGCTGCTGAGATACAGAGGAGGTCCGGTCTGATGGCTGCCAACCGTTCCAGGTTCCAGGGACAGCTCACCATCACAGTGCCAAATGAGCTGGACTCTACGGAGGAAGACCAAGATGACCGTTCCTGGGACAACAAGCGCCAGAGATCAGAACAATAGGAGCTGGGCCCTCTCTGTATCAAACCAGGAATACATCAACCTATAATCGACAATAATATCATCATTAGCATATTAGGGTACTCATCTGTATGAAGGTTTTTTGTCTGCTGGCTCCACTTTTCATGGTTCTCTCCAGCATTCTTAAAACGGGGGGAAAGTGTAACCACCATAGGTTTAGCCTATGGTGGCTACCATATTATATATGGGACTGGTAGTCCTTAATATATTTTCTAGTTTGGCTACCAGCTTTACCTACAAAGGAATTCAAAGCTATATTAATTTAATTGGAAGGTCTTCATGCTGTACAGTTCAAAATTCAGTTTGACAGAAAGCCTGTCGTATTTTTCTGGCATTTGGCCAATTTTTATTGTGGTCGAATCTCATTAGCATGGAGATCTGTCCCGATTCCACTGACCCCTCTAGCACGTAATGGTCAATTGACCAATCAAATTGATTAATTAGACGCGGGCTCTTTGAGCGAGCAGACGAACGCCTGTCGGTACACTTTGGTCTTTGAATTTTGAAGTGACCACACATTGTTTTAACAGGTGAGTGCCCAAATTTCGTCATTTGGGCGAAAAACTAACATCAGACCCACACTTTTCCTTTTGCCCATTTGTTGTCAGACTCTGTACTTACTAAACTTAATACTCTGACAGCTTTTTAGATAGTTTTTGGCTAATTTCTGGTAAAATTAGACGAGCGAAAACACTCGAATTTTGACATTCCGGTTTCCCTGCATATCACACCAGACCGCCGTTGCGTGATCTTTGAACTGTGCACCGATCCAAAATCTGTCTAAATTATCCCTGACGTTACTTGATTATGAAAATAGATATAGTAATTTAATATTTTATCATCCTTACCCGACAATTTTATGAGTTTTGATGACAGTTTCCGGCCTCGAAAGACGACATGTCCCTCTCTCGGCTGTCAAAACTTTTGTGCATGGCGCGGTTGGTTCAGCACCTTGTGACCTCTCTCGTGATATTTGGCGAGATCAGTTTTGTTTCTCGACTCTAATAAATACTTTTGGCCAATCTAAAAGCCTAAAATTTATGACTGAACTTCCATATTTCTAGTTTTAATAACTGGGAGTTTTTACCCCTATATTTACATTGAGTTGACAGCATTTGGGCAACTGTTTTACAGATATTGACCTGTTTACCGCACTTGACATTTTGTACCATAACATTACAGCATACACTTGCATGGAGCTTTAAAGATAAATTAAAGTATTTCTAGTTTATTTGCTGAGCTTTGCTCCATATTAATGCTACCATTAATATCCTAAACTAGATCCATGGAGATTAATTGTTGATATTGTGTGATATATTTATTATGGTTGGTGACAGAAATATGCTAAAATAATATATTATATTATCCTTATGAACTTGTGGCTATTCACCTTGCCATATTGGGTCAAATTCTATCTTGGGTACAGCAGCTACTTATTTTAAGAGCTGTTGTTGGCCAACCTTGGTCTGAATTTTTCCTGGCTCCATTTTTATACATGCATTGTTGGGAGCAGTTTTGTAATATTTGAGAAAGATAATTCTGGGATCATAATTTTCTACATGTATTCCCAGCAATAGACTTTATTAATTACATTTCAAGTTCACTAATGTAGCATGTTTCTTGTTCACCAACTTATATCACACAAAATATATAATACATGTATGCATATTTGTGCGGTACATACAGCGCGAGTTCTAATGAGCTTTGCTCTCCCGACTATAGTCATATGGTACATGTGTATATCGCGAGTATTTCGGTGACTCCATATTACATACCAATTTAATCCCGATGAAGTCACGGCCGGTTTAAAAAATACCCAGAGCTCGAAACTGGTTGAATTTAGTTCTAAAGATAGCCAAGCAGCCCGACCGGCTGGTTATAATTAAAGAATTTCAGCTTTGTATAATGAAATATACCAGCCCGATGGTCTGGCGAAGTTTTACAGTAAATTCACGCCCGGATACCGTTAGTTGAAATTGAATAGCAATGTGTGCATGCTTTTGAAGTGCATACTCTATTTTGAATCTTTACAACAAAGCAGTGCCTAATTCGCCATTCCCCAATACCAAATAGCCAAAACCGGTTTGAACAAATTCGTTGTTCAGTATATAGCTGTATAGTACATGTACTTTCTGAAGAGTACCATTATACTCTTGTTATTTAATTGATTTTGATCTTGATGCAGAACCTATAGGCTATACATGTAGTATTAATATTTCTGGGGCTTGGCGAGTTTGGAATTGCTTTGCTGCATGTAAATATGTATATATTTATTCCATATGATCTGTTGAGTGGCCAAACAGCAGCATGACACAATAATGGAGTACTTTGAAAATCAGTAACATGTGCGCCAAAGTATAATTGCATAATAGAATTATATGTTCCTGCTTTAGGGCCATCATATATATTATACGTTTGTCATAACCATTACCTGTACCCTACATACAATTAAGGGTATAATAACTGTTGAGTCAAACTGTTTGCTTCACCTGCAAATGGCCGCGATCCGCTTATACTCGTGGTGACAATTCAGTGTTTGAGCGCGTCTCGCAGAGTTATGCCCCTTTGCCCATCTGGGCGTCAATTTTCAGTCATGCTGGTGTTTGGTTGCTGGTGTCTACAGATTTTATATTAAATGCCACTGGCAACTGAATAGCCAAATAGGCTATCAAATGTGTTAAATTAATATTCCTGTATGCACATAGTGTGTTGTGTTATATTCAAATTCATAATTGTTAACCTACCTGCTCAAAGTATATACATATATACAAAATAGTGCACTGCATGTTTCGAGCTATAAATATAACAGTTCTGCTTCTCATCTTTACTCACCTTCCCTATAGATTACTCTGATATCATCTAATCATTAGCTTGCTTCACCTCTGCACTTCTGATTCCCTTGCTCCTAACCTTTGTTATGGCTATTCAAATTAATAAATTAATCTAATCTATAATACATTATGTATGATATATATATCTATTCTATAGACACTTTGGTCTTTGAATTTTGAAGTGACCACACATTGTTTTAACAGGTCAAAGATCACAGTCAATAAATCAAGTTTCCTTTCAATATACACTTACATCTCGGTTGTTTGTGTTTTTCATTGGGGTTTGGGGTATCGATGATTCAGAATCCATAAAGAACACCGAGTCCACCCTTACCGTAAGACAGTCGGCTCAGACCAGACTTTTCCAGGTCTTACATAAGCAAGAAGAAATGGTACGAGACATGATCGCACATAAGAGGAAAAGAAATGACTCCCAGTATAAAGACAGAAACAGAAAGGGAAACAATCATACGGAAGATGAAGAGAAAGGATCCTTTGTATAAGCAAAGAGAAACCATAAGGAATACAAATGCGCACAGACAGAAAGGAAGTGACCCCCATAATAAAGAGACAGAAACAGAAAGGAAAACAATCAGACGGAAGATGAAGAGAAAGGATCCTTTGTATAAGCAAAGAGAAACCATAAGGAAAAAAATGCGCAAAAACAGAAAAGAAGTGACCCCCAGTATAAAGGGGCAGAAACAGAAAGGGAAACAATCAGACGGAAGATGAAGCGAAAGGATCCTTTGTATAAGCAAAAAGAAACCATGAGGGATACAAATGCACACAAACAGAAAAGAAGTGACCATCATTATAAGCATAAGGAAATGACTGGAGGAATGGTTTCACGAAAGCAACGGAGGAAAGATCCAAGATGTCGATCACTGGAAAGAAAGCAAGAAAAAGTGTCGAAGCAAAAATCCTCCAACCAACCAGTTGACATTCACAAGTTGATAGAGAGCTTCCATCATTCAGTCTCTCAAGGCCCACTTTGTGTCTGTACTTGTTGTCACCAATTGTGGTATAAACATGTGTTCTAAATTACACAACAGTCTTAAAGCGGACATCTGAATGCATCCAGAATATCATGAAATCCTGTGCTACATCATCAATCAGTGAAGAGGCTGTGGAGTGGCTGTGTAACACCTGTCACTGTCACCTGCGAAAAGGGAAAACACCACCATTAGCTGTGAAAACAAACTTTTTTATTCAAACCACAAGGTCCACTGAAAGATCTAAACCCGCTAGAATTAACCCTGCTAGCTGGCATGCTACCATTCATGAGAATTCACCAAGCTCCAAGAGGGAATCAGTATCGGATAACTGGAAATATGGTTAAAGTGCCTTCAGATGTTGCACACACTGCGACTATTTTGCCCCGACTGTCATCAGAAACTGCAACAATAAAAGCCAAACTGAAGAGAAGACTCCGTTACAAGCATCATGTCTACAGCTTGAATATTAGACAAGAAAAAGTCAGAGAGGGAGCAAGGTTTCTTTCCGGAACAGACCTTTACAAGTCCCATAACATTATATTCAATGAAAACTGGGAAGATTGTGATGAGCCCCAAACAAACAGTTCCCCTTGATTAGACCAGGTTGCAATGCCACAGTTCATTCAGATGGTGATCCCCAGTGTGAATCATCTCAAGCTGATACAGATGCATGTAGTGAAGTGAACGAATCAGAACTCACAACAGGAATGGCTGATACCATGCTAACATCCCCTGGTTTTGTTGAACCATCTGAAAGGGACTTAATTTACAACTTTGCTCCCGGTGAAGGCAATATTCCTGTCAGTGTCTTTATAGAGAAAGATGCTGAAGAATTAGCCTTTCCAGGAATATTTTGTGGAGAAAGACGACCTACAAATGATCATCGAACAGTTCCAGTCCGCTATGGTGAAATTGTCGAATCAGAATTGCGCAACAAAGATCGCCGTGCAGCAAAATGTGTTGAAAACATTTTTTTCAAGGCAAAGAAAATTCAAATGAAATCATTAATAGACCAGACAACACTTGCAGTACGAAAGATCAAAACCAAAGGTCTAAATCTCACCGCAAAAGATGTTCGTGGACAGTGTGCTCAGAACCTTGTACATACTGATAAAGCTTACAAATTTATGAGTAGTATCAGGGGATCACCCCCATATTTCCAAGCTATTTCCAAAGACCTCTTCGCAATGATCAGACAGCTTGGTCCAGCAACATTTTTTTCCAGTCTTTCGGCAGCAGAGACTAGATGGTTTCATTTATTGAGAACTTTAGGCAAACTTGTTAACGACAAAGAGTACTCACAAGAGGAGCTGGCAAATTTCACCTGGCAGGACAAGTGCCGACTAATACAGTCTGATCCAGTCACCTGTGCACGTGACTTTGATTATGTTATGTTATCACAGATTTCCTGTTGTCCAGGGCAATACCAGATGACGTCCAGGGACAAATTACAGACCATTTCCACCGTGTGGAATTCCAACAAAGAGGTTCTCATGTACACCATGATCTGGGTTGCCAATGCACCAAAATATGGAACAGATCCACCTTCAAAAATTGCTGAATTCATTGATCAGTATATCACCTGTGCATTACCTCTCACCAATGATGAGACTGATGTTGCTGACTTGGTGAAACTACAAATCCACCGACATACGCACACATGTAAGAAGAAAGGGAAGACCTCATGCAGATTCTCCTATCCAAAACCACCTATGAAATCCACCTCCATCTTAGAGCCTTTAGACTTGACGGAGTACACAGATACACAGGTCAAAACATCCAAGGAGATGTGGAAGAAGATCCATGCACACTTAGTTGAGATGGGTGAGGGAGAAGATATGTCATACGAGGAATTTTTATCAAGACTCGATATCTCTCAAGATGACTTCATACTTGCCATCAGATCTTCCATCAGAACAGCTACAGTTTTTTTAAGGAGATCCCCCAGAGAAATTCGAGTGAACAGTTATAACAGATTTTGCCTTGAAGCATGGAGAGCAAACATGGACTTACAATATGTTCTTGATGTCTATGCTTGTGCTACCTATATTGCTTCATATGTGACCAAATCACAGCGTGGCATGAGTGAATTACTGAGGAAAGCATGTGAGAAAGTCCGAGCAGGAAATGCCACGATCAAAGAGCAAGTCAGGGTAGTCGGAAATAGATTCATCAATGCTGTAGAGCTCAGTGCACAGGAAGCAGTGTACATCACACTACAGCTGCCAATGAAGAAGTCCTCCAGAAAGACGATTTTTGTCAACACAAGTCCTCCTGATGAACGAGTTGTTCTGCTGAAGCCATCAAATGTTTTGGAGCACATGCATCATGATGATGAAGACATAGAGTGTACAGTCATGTTTACCAGGTATGCACAACGCCCAACCAGTCTGAATAACATCACCCTAGCTGAATGTGCCGCCTTTTAGGACAATCCAAGTATAAAGCCTATTCAACGCACAAAAGCTTCAACTCTGAGAACAGTTGACAGCCTCTTACCTGAGCAGATAGTTAGTGAAAATGAAGATAATTCAAATGATACTCAGGACTTCGAAGAAAACATGTCCGAACAGTCTAGGTATTCCAAACGGAAGAAACCACGCATTCTAAGGTATGTGCATTTCAATCCAGACATTGAACCAGGGAAACATTACAGAGAGCTTCTCATGACGCAGTGAAAGGGATTTATTAGCTGATTCGGACTCATTCCAAACTAGGTACACACAACTGGCTACAGAAATTCAAACTGAAAGAACGAAATTTGACCATTTGCTGAAGCAGTTGAGGATGCAGAAAAGACGTTGGCAGAAAACCCTGATTTACAGGATGCTTGGGACACCATTGCACCAGCAACAGAGCAACAGGACTCCACTGACCTGGATAACCAACCAGCAACTATATCTAACAATAAAGATGACAGTTATGACATTGGTACAGATTTGGGTCTTCAAGTTACCAACAATCAACAAGAAATGAACACATGTTATGAATTACCAGACATAGAGTATCGGGCTCATTTAAGACTTTTAAACAGAGAACAAATGGAATTTTTGTACAACACCATTCATGCAGTCAAAAAACCCATCTTCCGATTCCTCAGTGGTGGAGCTGGCGTTGGTAAGAGTTTGTCACTAGAGCCCTGTACCAGATGGCAGTGAAGCATTTCAACAAAACAGCTGGTGAGGATTTCTCTTCTTCAGGGGTAATGATGGTAGCACCAACTGGCAAGGCTGCCTACCACATCCATGGTAATACTATCCATTCAGCATTTAAAATCCCAGCAAACCAGAGAACTCAGCACAGATCCTTGCAGACCAGCACCCTTAACACACTTCGGAATGAACTTGGACATGTCCAGCTGGTTATCATGGATGAAATATCCATGGTCGGATTTAAGCTCTTGAATTGCATTCACCAGCGACTAATCGAGCGTCGGCAAAAAAAGGAGAACCGTTGACATTAGAACCTTGATTTTTGGCATGAACGTGCATTAGGGCATTGTTATGAGCAGTTCTGAGCTATCATTATTTTTATTATTTATTGATGGCTCAGCGAGTGCACTGTCATGCCCATCGGGTCTCTTGGCTGTATGTTTCACTGACTTTTGAGGTTCCCTGATACGGCATATCACGTTAGACACACCGCTTTTCGTAAAATCACCGAAGTTAAGCGACTTTGAGCCCGGTCAAGACTTGGATTGGTGACCTCGTGCTGTACTGCTGGGCTGTTAAGTGTCAAGGGTAATAGGAACTGAGGGCGATAACAGTTGCTACGTTAATGACTCACCAGCGGTGACATCTGGCAAAGTTAATAGTACCCACTGTCAATTAGAGACTGCTACATATATTCTCTCTCGGTAGCACATAGGGCCTCCAAGTCATCTCTCGAGTACACACAAATCACATCAAACCCTACTTTGTAGGTCCAGTGACGTTAGTCACACTGCCATGCGTTTTTATAATCAACAACAATTATATTTATGGTTCACCAATACTCCCTGTTCTCGTCGAGAAAATTATTCCCCAGTGCTCATGTTATGTGAGACAGCACACACATGTTGGTTTCAATGCAAGAAACAGCGGCGATGACTTGTTTTTCCTATTTCCGAGAAGACGTCGCGTTCAGCAATATCTAAGCTATATAGCGACAATCAAACAAAATTCTAAGTACGCAAGCCAATAACTTAGTAATTCCTACGCATTAAAACATACACACATTATAACTTATGCAAGAAACCGGTTTCTCTCAAATAACCCCAGACGTAGTCCTCCCTCACCCGACTAAAAAGATCTTCCAAAGTAGTCGGCCGATAAAAAGAAACTCTTACAATCTTCAAATCTATGCAGTCGCTAAGAATATGTTTCACTGTGAGATGGCATGGCATGGAATACACCTTGGGACTGGCTATTTTTGTAGTAAATATTCGTGAGTTAATCGTGTATGGTCATCCAACTTGCATTAAATGATTGCCAATCCTTGTTTAAAGATATCAGGATTGAATATCATGGGTAATTTACGAACAATCAACTATTTGGGTGAACCCAAAGACAGTCGAGGAAATAAGTGGCACTGATAGGGCGGATTTTTAGTGGCTGAATATTTCAGGCGCACTAAAAAAACACCACGATCGAGAATAAGGTGAGCAGGAGGCACGCGGGAGAGAAATCGCTCCTAAAAAATAAAGCACTGCAATGATCTATAACTAAGTTGAAGATGACTGACCTTGACCCATATTTTCAAGATCAGATTCTATATTTATTTATTTATCTATTATTTCCACGTGTCAAAGAAGTACTGTGAGCTCATGATTCTTGTTTTGCTCTTTGAACACACACCGTCTCGTGGATATACCTTACCAATAAAGAATACTCTCCAAAAAACTTTCACTCAAGTAAGAGTGAAAATTCATCCCACTCAACACTTGAGTGACATTTTCACTCGACACTTGAGTGAGATTTTCACTCAACTTGAGTTGCTTTTCACTCAACTTGAGTTAAATGCACTCAACCATTCACTCAAGCACAAGAGTGGAAATTCATCCCACTCAAGTTGAGTGAACTTGAGCGGTTTTAACTCAAGTTGAGTGAAAAGTAACTCTGAGTGCAATGTAGTGAAACAGTTCACTCAAATTTTTTTAGAATGTAGCCGTTTTCAAATTGACCATCTCAATGTCACACACTGACGTCTCAAAGACGGAGAGACGCACAATACCAACCTCATCACGCGTACACTCTAGCCCTTGGATATTTTTGTGGGGAACAGGTGGTGTGGGCATACATACATGCTTGCAATAAGATTGCCTGCACTTGTTTTATAATTAATTTCAATATTTTCGATGACCGGAAATACCAACCGATCGAGAGCACTAGTAAGCGACACCCTGGTCATTACCATTTTTCGGTATTCTAGCCATTTCATACCCTAACCTCATTAGTTTCGCAAAGTCTGCATTGAGTAGAGTCACCTTCACGAAATAATTTAGTTCAACCTTTGGGATGAAGGCCTGCAAGTAAATCCATCATCTGACACACCTACCTCCACCAACATGTCTTTTCTGTCAGACTGATCTGAATTAAAATTTTAGAGACAGCGAGGTCAGTGGTAGCAAATGGCTAGAGTGCCACAACAAAAATGAACAAGGTGTGACTTCACTGGCTCTCGAGACCGCCTCAAATGATAGAACACCACAGATTCATTTCAGATGATGAGAAAGACTGAAATTGATCATCTTCATCTAAGAAAAGAGTTAAAAGTACAATTTTCAACTTTTTTTCGTCCAGGTTGATGCTGGCTCACCACGTGAAACCTGATGGTAAAACTATACTTCTGCACACTGCTGTCATTGCAAACCAGACCGGTCACATCAACCTAAATTTCTGGGATTACTGCAAACATGTATTAGGAGTGAAAATGTCCTACAACATAAAGAATCTCCTGGTAACAAACATCAAACAGGTAGTCTTACATATGGAAAACCAGTCCGAGCCAATCATATTACTAATTTACAAGCCATTCCTGGGCTGCCTACTTCAACAATAACAACAAAATCAGCAAGTGGACAGATTTACGCGGTAAATGTCATTATCTCTTTTCAGTTGTCGGACTGTGATGCAATCATAAAACCTCCGCCAAAAAAAAAGTTTTAAATGCCCATGTTGTGCAATGAGTCAACGTACCAATCTGCTCATCAAGAAGTTTTCTGGCACTTTCATTCTCCAAGGTTCCGAAAACAGTATACACTCCCTTCAGCACCTATCATTGACTGTTTTAATGGAATGCACAGAAATGATCTCCTTGAAGATCAAGAAGACTTGGGAGAATTTGCTATGGTGGTACTATGGTGGCAGACTTCATACATGTTGTGAAATGTCGATTCTTAGCCACCATATTTTAACGTAAAAGTAGACTTCTTATCCACCATATAATTGCATAAAGTTTGACATTTCATTTACTAATTTTATATAATCTGCGTGCATGCAACCTTGATATTGTGATGTGTTTTGACAAAACTATTTCCGAAATTCTATTTCATGACCCTTTAGGTCAGTCATTGTGAACACAACTATTTGTGAGAAACAATTATGTAATTTCAAATTTATACAGGATAACATAGAGAGAGAGAGAATTAAGGTTTAGCGTCGCATTCAGCAATATTTCAGCTATATAACGACGATCAAACAAAATTCCAAGTATCAATCAAAAACTCGGTAAACTAATGCGTTAAAACAGGTACAAACGGACAACATAGAAACTGCGTATGTAAGTGTACTGAATTAACCTTGGTTTAAGGACTGCATCAGAGGCATTATCACTCTCCCACCGGACGAGGAAATGGGTGAAGCATTTGTATATGACCACTTTGAGTATGATCACAATGAGCAATGCGAACAAAGTGGATCGCGAGTTCTTCGATGACTTCTTGGACTACTGCAAGCCATCCGACCTCTGCAAATGCCTGGTCAAGTATAAGGAGGGGCTCAAATACAGGCGTGTAGATGGATATATAGCTGAGGACAAGGCCAGTACTGTCGGGTCTGGCTGAAGGCCAATACCATCAGGTCTCACTCAAGGCTAATGCCACCTAGTCTCCAATGATGGATGTTACTATCTCCAGTTCTGAAAATGACTTTTTTACAAAATGGTCTGATGTTAATGAAGATGTGTTAGTCTGCCTGCCAAATGCTGCCGATCATTCCTAAGTTAGGTGGAATGAACTGTCAATAAATCGGCTTAATATTCAACAGACATGAACTTCGTTTTTGTTGTATCCGGTCTCATTTAAAGAGGCTATCAAGTCTTCCAGAAATCTCAGAAGCCGGACCTTGGAATCTATCATTGTACAGGTTTTATGGAGACCATCGCCTGAATCTGAGACCACTTCGCGTTACAACATCTTAAGATCACGCGCACAAGCCCTTGTCGTCTTTGAAGACCGAAAATTTCATAACGTGGTTTTTGCTCCAGATGGTGCAACAGTTGTACATCTATTAATAACTGAAGCTCCACAACCAAGTCATGAATTCCCACAACCCAGTCAGAGTTCATTGCAACACCATTGTCAACCCTCACCTGGCCCATCTCCGCAGCACAAACCAACTGCTTTGACCAAAAACAGCCAAGCTGTATAGAGTCAAATCAAGAAAATGATTTGACAGTGAATACATTACACTGGTGCATCATATTTTGATTTTTCATCTCGCCTATCATATTGAGAGGATTACATTGCTTTCGGACGATTGTTCACGTTAGTAAGACGCTAACTAGTGTTACTAACGGCATGTATACTTCCACTGCTGTAATAATTGAAAATAATTGACTGCTTGAGTGTGTGTGTGAGAGAGAGAGAGAGAGAGAGAGAATTAAGGTTTAATGTCGTTTATTGCAGCTATAATGCGACGATCAAACAAAATTCTAAGTACTCAACCACTAACTTATTAATCCAACGCATTAAAACATACACACATTAAAACTTTTGTAACAGCCCGATTTCTTTCCAATAACCCAAGATGCAATCTTCCCTCACCCGAATAAAAAGATCTTCCAAAGTAGTCGGTCGATAAAAAACATCTCTTACAATCACAATATTACCAACAGGATTGAACCATATCCATAAATCGGACAAAGGCAGTGTAATCCTCTATGTATGATGCTTGACATGCAAAGGTAAAATGAATATATTTTTCTGCAAATTCCATCATTCCTTCATGATACACATGAATGATGGTGACTAGTGAATACAGGGCAAGTAAAAAATGTCCACCTGTGATTTTGTTCATTGGAGCCATTGGATTATGGACGCTGATATTCTTTAATGGACGATGGCTGAATTATGATTGATGGACCAGACGCTTGTAGATTTTATATCCGGGCTGACACACTCTAGGGTTGGTCATGCTGGTGGAAGTTCTGCCCAATTACATGTCCAAGTATCACATTTTGCTAGAATTGGACAGTATACTAAATTTCCTCTCTTCATATCTCTCCAATGTTAAATTTTCAAATTCTTGTCTGTCCAAATTTGAAAAATGTCTGTCCGTTGGGATATCTCTGGCTAACATCATACAATCCTGTTAATGAGAAAAGACAAATACTTACACTATACTGCTGTGCCACTGACAACAATAAGATTCCAGGTTAGGGTCTTGAATATCCTGCTACATGCGTTACTTGTACTATGTCAGAATCTGCAAGATGAATATATTATAGGCAATTATTATAAAACTTGATCAACATCGATAAAATATATTATTGTATCCTATCAGTTGACATCAAAAGTGAGAAATCACCTACTTAGCCTATTCAAAATTAAATCAGGACGGCAGAAATATTTATAAACATGACACGCCTTCATTTTTTCCGAGATATGGAAATGTCAATGTTAACAGACCAGGCTATTGATAAGAAAACATGGGGTTATTGGACAATACATACAAAAAGGACAAATTGCCCGATCGTGCTAATTCAACCTTTTCATAGCCACGTCAAATTTCATTCACCCTTTGATATACAAAAATGGATTACAGAGACAGTGATCAGCTCTTCGCGGCTATCAAACCAGGCCAGTGTAGCATTGGCACTGTCTGTCCCAGATAATATATCCGCGATGTTTTTGGCGATATTTCGGAGCGATAAAAAAATATTAGATGGGAGATTTGTGGGTTATTTTTTTATGCACAACGTCAAGCTTGCATGTTATAACATTAGCAGATCAACGTCATTGTGGACCCAAAGTAACATGGTAGGTATCGGTGATCGACAATTCTCAACAGATTTTAATGAGATATGTCATGGCACAAGTAAACCCATCCTCGCTAAAACCAGGGGTATCTCTATACTAGATATAGCCCCTGGTACGCTTGGGCAATGTATCGTGTTCAACGTAAAGCAACATCGTGGATATATTGCTCATTCAGATCACTTGTGTATCCATCAGTGTATCGATTCCACCTCACCTCACTGAAGGGCTTGAATTGAGTGAAATAACGCACAGATGTCTATAAAATTTCACTGATCTATCCATTAATATTTTATCGTTATGCAGGCTTGGATTAAATAGTTTGCGAATAGTTTAGCACAGAAAGTAAAACCTAATGTATTTAACCATCAGCGCAGTTTTTTCTAGGTCACGTAACTGGAATGTGGGCGGAAGGGGTCTGCTATGCAAGCTGGTCAAGGGTTCACCTTTGGCTCGCAAATAGAAACCTTGACGTTGTGAAGATGAAGTAAACCTTGCTGCCCCAAAACAACCCATGATGCAATGCATAACACAGCCCTTCTCAGATGTTTACATCAGAAAAGGTAGTGACCAATGACATGCAGCAAGGTTGACTTGGGTCACTCAGATACGGGAAAATTTTTGTATTTTTTAGTTGTGTGAAGTTTCAATGTTGTACGATAAATTCTAAATTGTCTCCGAAATATACAGATAATATATTATCTGGGACAGACACTGAGACAGTACATAAGTTTCTGCACCTAGTTATAGATACTTACAGGTACATACTTGCAAATCATTGCCTGTTGTTGCTGTTGTTGTTGTCAGCTGGTTGTTGTTGAATGTTGTTTGGGTATGGTGCTATAATCCCGAAATGCTGTTTGTTCTCTTTTGCTTGAGAAAGTAGACGACGCGCGGTGTTCGATCGAGCAATACCGTACGTGTTGTCCGACTCGGCTCGATCGCACACGTCCGTCGTCTTCCACCGCCCAACCGTACATGTTGTACACAGCTCCCAGTTCCGTTGTTGTTATTTTTCAATTTGTTGTTGTTGTTGTTGTTGTCCAAACAACATTTCTTTCTTCTTCATTTTTGTCGTCTACCGTACGGTATCAATATGCCTTGTAGTTCTACATCTGAACGACCGTACATTAAGAATTTGACACACAAACGCAACTTGGCTGATTGGAACACAAGAATATAAACTTTTCTGCTAAACGGAGTGCCACGTTCAGACTAAAACTTCACAAAAATCCCCGGCACAGCAAAACGCAAAAGTAGCCTGGTTCCCTGGCAAAATTGTATATGTAAGTAATGCAACAATAATTTAGGGTACCAGGCTAGTCAAAATCGACTCCAAACAAAAGATCGGCTGTTCTGTCAATTACGGTGTCGTAACAGCCACCCGCGCAACAGGGTTTTTTTTCAACCCACTGAGGCCTGGCAGGTTTTTCGTATAAAAATCTCAACTGATACTTGAGATAAATTTCTACAACTTGGCGAAGTAAAAGATAGTTCATCTGTTTAAATTATATGTTAAATTGGGAGCTAAACTATTCTCTATGGGAAGTTTTTTTGTCATTTACTTCTGTGTTAAACTTAGGCTTTTCAGAGGGAGGAAAATCCTCCAGTGACGTCATTGTAGTAACACAATCGATTTGTTATCGTTTTCTCTCTCCCTCTCGATTTAGTGGTTATGAGAATTAATAAAAAAATAAAATAAAATAAATTTGTTTTTTAATTCATAGAAATCAAGGTTCGAATTTTTTTTAAAACTATGATTCTTAGATTTGCCCTGCTTGACAGAAATGGAAATGACTTCACAAAAGTCTGAGAGACACAACTGCAGGAAAAGTGAAAAAAAACCCACAAAAAAGCACCAAAAAAAAATTGAAAAAAAAAACAAAAAAAAACAAAACTATCATAATTTATTGAAATATATACTTAGGCATCTACCACCAAGTATCCCTCAAGCCAGGGAACTGTGCTTCTTATGAGTCGTCTTTCATGAAAGTGTCTGGGTACAAGAATGATTCTGGATGAAAGGTTTTTCAGTACGGTTACCGGTATGTAAAAGCAGAAACAATATTCTTATACGAAATATTGACCTAGGTTTACACATGTTTTTTTTTGCAAACTGTGATTTGAACCTGTCAAAATGTACAATACTGTCCAGTGGAACAAATGTTAATGTTGAGAAATGCGTCGCACGTCCAATTTGTTGAAAATGAACATGTTGATAAGGTACAAGAAGGTACCGGTACATATATTTGGCTGGAGTAAATGTCTAAGTCTAGGAGGTATCAACAAGGTACACCCCTAGTTGATGTAAAATTAACCAAGTTCATAAGGTACCAAGAAGGTACAGGGCATTGGCTTGAATGAAATTTCAAGTCTGAGAGGTACCATCAAGGTACAGTTCAATTTGATGAAAATTAATCTAAGTAGATAAGGCACCATGGAGGTACTGGTAGTGACTTTGCCAGGTACTGATCAGGTATATACCTTCTCAAGGCACACCTACTGACCCTCAAGAGGTACTGTTGAGGTATATACCTATTGAAGGTACAATAAGTCAACTCGGCTACAAGGTATCGTTAAGGTACACTCTAAAATTAAGGTATAATTAAAGCACATCTAAGGTACCAGACAGGTATATACCTCTTAAAGGCATATACCTTGCTACTGTGAGGGTCTAGATAATATCCATACCTTCACCTTCCATATCAAGAGGTTGCAATAATTTCTGTGAGTGGATCCCAGCTATGACATACGATTTTTTTCCACGAACAGCCCTAATCTGTGTGATTTGTTTTCAGATTTTGGAATGCTCCAAATTCCCAGACTACCCGCAAGAAGTAGAAGATACTTTCTACAAGCCCCCTGTCCTGACCATACCAGAAGCGTTGGCCTCACCGAGAAAAAGACGGGCATCGATCAAAGGCCAACTAACAGAAGTAAGTAGCTACAGTTTATTTATCATTACCTTCTCACATTCTGAAATAACATAATTTTTCTCAAAGTAGAATTTTCCTATCATACTCTCAAATTTTTCTTAAACAAGAAACAATTTTCTTCAACAACAAAAAAATGTCAGAAATAGTTAATTGTTTTTCTCAATACAAGAAAATGTATTCTATTTCTTTCCTTGTTAATTTTCTCTTAGTTAAGAAAATAGGTTCTTATTTACAAAAAAAATTAACAAAGTGTAGTAACAAACTTTTACTTAAACAAATAGTTTTTTTCAGGGAAAACATAGTTTTAAGTTTTAATTTTAGACAAAATTATATCATTTCAGAATTTTTTTCTCAAATAAATACGTTATTTTTTAGCATTGTATTGGTCAAACAAAAGAAAGAAATCCCAAAACGTATTTCAAACCTAGGAATTAATTTGTCCAATTTCAAAACACCACTTCGTCAACTCATTGGTCGCTTGCGTATGATACATGTATATTGTTTTCTTTTCACAAATATACGAGGCACCAAGTGTTTTCTCTGTCCGTCTGTCACCCTGTTTATGCAGTCAACTGCTCCCACAATTTTAATCGAATGATGTTCAAATTCGATTGGGATTATTCCATTCCAAAACCAGAAACATCCATTAGATGTACGCACATAACAAATGCACAAAATATGAGAAACTCAATTTCTAATGGAAAATGTGCATGTTGTATTTGTGGAACAAAATATTCATTTTTGTCAGAATTATCGTTTTGACATAGTCATTTTTCAACATTTATAACCCTCTGTACATGTACATCTGCAACTTGTGTAATAAGCTAGCCACACATTCTTTGTAGAATCGTTTTGAAACTAGCACACATGTTTAACTTCACCAGCCATTTCCTTTCACAAAATATAAAGTTTCCAGTTTTATTTTGCACTTCGTTCATTTTGTCTTTACTTTATTCAATTGTAGGTTTCA
The DNA here is from genome assembly GCA_036873755.1 of Hanleya hanleyi. Lineage (NCBI taxonomy): Eukaryota > Metazoa > Mollusca > Polyplacophora > Lepidopleurida > Hanleyidae > Hanleya > Hanleya hanleyi. The sequence goes on from JAVTVY010027706.1 coordinate 103,538, forward strand.
GGACTTCTGTAGTCAGACAGTTCAACAAGGAAAATATTAAAACTGTCCACGGGATGCGACAGCATGCAGATAAAATTATGGGGTGAACAAACCCAACTACAAATACCTCCCATAGGACAAGACGTGGAAATATCCTGTATTACGATCGACGAATTTAGAGGGAACAAAGAAGCCAACTCCTCCCAAATAACACAAATCAAAGTAAGCATCTATATGGTCAGTCCGTCTCGACATATCTATATAACCCCATTCTTTATCCAATTCTGATTGGTCAATTGCGACAAGCCTCTGGCAAAGCTCTGACCATTCAGAATTGACAAGGAAGCCCGTCATAATCTTGGTCTGCCTGGATGGATGGACAGTTACACCAGATTTTGAATCGCCCAGCAAAGGCAACAAATTGCACAAATTTACTAATTTCATAACGGAAACACATAGTGGCGCTTGTAGAATATGCTGATGTATTTTGTTTAGAAATAACTGTTTATTTCTCAATTCATCCGAAGTGCATTTCACACCTTGGTGTATTTTTATATCAAGCCTTCATATTTGACACTTCGCCATAATACCACCCCCCTTCCCCCCCCCCGAAAAAAAAATTTGACCTGTGGTATTAATTAGCATACAGACACTGACTATACTAGACTTGATACTGTTAACAGTATTAAAGGTCCTGTGCAAAGCTTTAAATTTTATCTAAAATGTTTCTTATATACATCTTGTCTGATGTAACATAACGTTTTTGGGGCAAATCTACTTCACAAAATTGTCATAATAACAATATTTAAATACTGTTATAAATCCGTCTTGAAAACTTGCATCGCTTGTCTTTTGGTTTGTAGAACATTATGATGTTATAGCGGTCTAATTCATATAAGTGTTATTTAAATGTGACGTCATGCTACATCGGATGAATGGGCAAGGACCATTATAACATCGCCACGTTCGAAAAACAACAAGAACCAAGCGATGACGTTTTCAAAAAGGTCTGGCTCTCGTCGGTGTTTTATGACATTTTAACAGAACATTTGAAAGCTTTTCAATTCCCCTTTAAATATTAACTAAATATCATATATTGAACTTCATCAATTTTCTGTGCACAGAATCTTAAATTTGGCAAAAAATATTTCCAAAATTTCAGTTGAACACCACCTCAAAACACCCCCCCCCCCTCCCCCACTACAAAAGTTCTTGTATTACTTTTAATTGAACAAATGATTTCTTTTTTGCATGGAAGGAAGTCGCTGAAAAAGAGAACTTCGAAGGGCTAATAGATGCATGTGCCTTTGAAATGTAAGTAACACTTTAAGCCAGAATCCATATCAATCTCCTTGAGTTTGATCTGGGATTCATGAACGCAACTGGTATCAGTGATTCGTATCAGTGTTTTCCTTGAAATTTGCTACAGGTGGTCAGTACCCTATGTGCATGTGATGCAACTTTTAACACCCAAATCAACGCTTTCTTTAATTCCTCTGATTTTGTATTCAACTGATTTTCACACTTATACCCTTTGACTTTAAGTGCTAAATTATTGTATTTTGCTAAAATATAATTCAAGAAAATGAAATAAATCTAAGCAGGACTATATTCACATTTCTCTTCACTTGTGTCTAATTGTCTAACATCATGATCCATGAAGAAAATTATTTTTATGCACTGTATTTCTTAAAGACATAATTGTTTCGTCTTTCCAGGAATGAAGCCCGGGTTCTGTTTTCGGACTCTGATTCTGTCCACACGGTGAACAGTGATTTGCTCCAGTCCATCTACCCCACATTACGGTTTTCTGGAACGACCTGTGTTAAAGGCACCAGATGTGGATCTCGAATCCTAACCATGTAAGCAGAACATTTTACACTCATTTGTTGTACGCATTTTCAAGCTCATGTGCACTGAAACAGCCCACACAATAGCGAAGTCTCCGAACTGTCCGTGTACGAGGGCCTGAAATAGTGACATAAATTGAGCAAACGGCATTCCGGCATGACACCAGCAGCACGTCAGCCAGGTGACGAAGATCTGGCGGAAAACATCCAAATCTTGGAGGGTGGCCGATTCTG
>JAVTVY010027707.1:0-10088 GCA_036873755.1 Hanleya hanleyi
ACGTTTGATTACAGATAAATGTCGAGTGAAACATTAGAATCTAATGCGTATATTTTTTTCTCTTTCAGGACGATGCGTAAACGCAGAAATTTACAAGACATTCACCATAGATAACGGTTTTCTAATGGTGTAACTCATAATTTTGTTTTTGTTCAATTTGCGCTTTTGAAGCGCGCCTTGTTTGGTAAGCTTTTAAAGTTACATCTGCAAATATCTGTACGTGATGAGTACTCTATTCATCTGAAGTTTGTAATTTCGATAGAAGTCGGATACCCGTGGTTGTACATTTACAACTTTTAGAGCAACGCCGCATGACATTTTCATACAGAGATTATTTTGTCACTTGGTATCGTCGATCCAGTTATGAGAGATCGTGTATGTAATTAACAAGAATTAACTAGTCTTGTTTCGCCGTTGGGATTCGAGTGGGTAATCAAAATAACCATTGTTTATTACTTCTTAATTTGCTATGGGCTGTATCCCACCGTGTTAATTCCTCAATTTCTCACATGTCATTTATTACTCTTTATAGCGCATATTTGTTGATCTCTCTTTGTTATTGGTTTAAACAATATTTTATTCCAACAATGCAATGCATACGATCAGTAATAAAATTTATGTGAACTTACCTTGATTTCCTGTATGTTGTTCCATAGTGAATGAAGTATCGGTTGTGGTGAGAAACAAATAAGCTGCATGTGAAAGACGATGTGTATAGTACTAAAGATGAGATCATATATGTCCAACCTTCCAGAAATGCACTTAAATATATTTTTCATGGAACAAAACTGCATGGCTTATTTAGAGCCCGGAGTGATCAATTAAAACTGTCCCGGAAATGTGCAACTGTGAATAAAGTATAAAATCAAAGACACTTGTTGCCTTTTATTTAATAATGTCTTTGAAATGAACAATCCCTTCAGCGATACTTCCCGTGAACGTCCATTTATTTGAATTATGGTAGTAATAAAGCAAATGCCCGTGGATGCCGCCTCCGAAAGTAAACTCTTGCGTCCTTCGTGGCTCGAAAGTCAAGCTGTGTGTAGACCAATAGAACAGACAAAAAAGCTGATCACTTTACTATTATTATGGCTAGACAATAAATTGACAGCTTGGCAATATTGTTTACTAATCAAGCAGAATTCTTACCTATATGCTCACCGGAAATTAGTTTCTTCCACGTATAGTCCTGCTGGATAGGGATATGGGACTTTCTTGCACAATCATATGTTTATTGGTTAGAATCTTACAACAAAACATAAACATAACGAAGAAATATGTGGATATGCGAATAATATTATCCGGAGAAAAGGCGGTCATTCCTCTAGTTTCAATATGTCCATGGAGCAAACAAACCTGCAATGTAGAATAAAAGTGCGTTAAGTTGACCATAATAAATAAAACACCGATAATCAAATATTTGGATCTGTTTCGATAAAGTCTCAAATAAAAGATTGGTTGTCAAAAAATACATCTGTCTCAGCGCATTCCCTTCAATCTAAAACATTAAAAATGCTTGAATGAAGACTCAATGGAAATTCACACCTCCACTTTCTCTCAAGTAGCGATGTTCAAATATCAGGGTCACCAAATATTCTCCAGTGACAATTCTTTTTCATGGCACCCATCAAAGTATAGCTCTAGAAACTTTCTGGATAATTTTAATGTATTCGACTTGTGAATTGAAGGATCGTGAATATAGCGTTTTCCTCTCTGATCTGGTATATCGCCATGAACGTTTCGACAGACACGTGTTCTACACCGGTCTTTATTTTCCCGCCATGCGGGAGCAGTCCTGTGTCGACTTTTCTATGCTGGGGATAAACCGCAGTCGAAATGGAAGGCCACGTGCGTGTACGCGTGTGCACCTTGACCGTACACAAGCTGGGGTTTTTTTTCAGACAGACCCGTAGAATAAATTGCGATATTTCTAAAATATTAAAGCTAAACGCGCGTGTTGATTTTCCCTATGGACTGCAATACAGTACACAGGCCAAATAACATATTAGAAACCTTTTCATTTTTTGGTTTATTTAACGTGAAACAGGGTCGATTTGCCGAGAATTTTCGACGATATACCGACATTAGTTTTCTTTTTTTATCAATTTCCTTGAAAACGCATTCATAAAATAAAATATTTAAATACATTTTTTATCTCGAGTATTATAGGATCATGAAAATATAAATATCATTTCTGTCTCTTCAGCTCTTTTCATGTTATATTTATTGGGAAAACTGTAACACGATTTGCCAGTGAGGTATTAAAACGTGCTCTGAAGTGGGCGAATTTCAGTGGAATTCCCCGCAAATCGTGTTACACGTTTTCCGGTAAACATTACAAGAAAACCGCTGAAGATACAAAAATCATATAATAGTTTCATGGTCCCATAATACTCGCGATGAAAAATATTTATTTAGATTTCTATTGCATTCATGCGTTTTCAAGGAAAGGGATCAAAACCTAGTGTCGGCATTATCGCGAAAATTTCCAGGCGAATCAACACCATTTTTCCACGGTAGACTTCCGTATCGCCCTGAATAACAAGGAAATATTTATCAACCTAAATATTTGTGAAACGGGTATTTCTTTAAGTTAAATAATAACTGAACATAATTCAGATCAGTAAGATATCGGCAGAGTTATCTGTTGATTACCTTTTCCGGCCTATTCAAAGAAATTTTTTACACTGTCCATACATGGGGAGGGTGTTATTAAACCATTCAGTTTTATTTGCGTACGTGACACTTCCATTATCACAGCTAGATGGTTGTCACTTTTATAGAAAATTTTTGCACACAAACAGCGACTTCTCGTAATCAAACCTTTAAAACAAACGCGGAAGGCGATTAAAGTGTAATTTATTTCCCCTGTGTTAAACCCGTTTTCACATTCGCTGATAGCGCTATATTTTGTTACACATGTGCGCAGTTGAGAGCTAAGGCACGGCCTGTTCACCCAGTGTGTATTTATGCGCAGCTTAACACGTGCGATCGTCTTTTGTCAGTGTCTTCCAAACGACGACGTTTTCTTCCGAACGACAGCGGTACCTTCGGCCGTCTCCGGTGATGGTTTTTTTGATCTACACAAAAAAAACGATGGTGCAAACGATGGGTGTAGTAGCTGAGCGTTTTTTTTCCATCGTTTAAAACGTCTCAACAGCAAACGCTGGTTGGATACCGTCCCTTAGGGAAAATCATATGATGTGGAATAGAATGATTTCATAGCAAAATTGAAGGCCCATTCTAACTGGAACGGACGAGAAGAAGAGAACCCCAGTGGCGCCACCTTTAGGCAGATGTTGCTGAAATGCAGTAGCAACCGGCGCCTTGTCGCAACGAATGCGTATGCTGAATTTCTGGAGAATCCAACAAAGCATTTGGAAGTTATCGCTTGCAAAGATCATCGCTTGCAAAGACATCCGCGGACAGAAATGGACATGAAGAAGCAAGACCCAGTGGGACACCTTCAGGCAGATGTTGCTGAAATGCAATACCAACTGGAGTCTTGTCGCAAGGAATGCGTATGCAGAATTTCGGAAGAATCCAACAAAGCATTAGGAAGTTATCGCTTGCGGAAAATTCAAACAGACGTGCACGGACGTACACGGACATCCACGGACACAAAGAAGCAAGAACCATTTTAAAGTCCCCGGCCGCGTTGCGGCGGGGGACAAAAAACTGTTAACAGCCAGAAAAATGATGTTGAGCTGAATTGAGTTGTGTTGAATTTCGAGTTGTGTTGAGCACTTATCAGTGAACATCAAAATCTGGTGTCGAGCCATTTTCAACACCCTTTATTGGTGTTGACCAGCCCTCAACACCAAAAAAGGGTGTTGGACCAACACCATTTTCGCTGGATGTGTTGACCGCTTCGTTCTTGCAAGAAACAATCTTGCATTATAAGAAACATCTGGCGCCTACATTATATCAGGTGCCAAAATATCAAGTCGGTATACACGCATCCAGCACTATATATCGGATTGGTGGTTTGCATCGGTATGTATGTACAACTCAAAGACTGCAAACGGACAGGCGCTTCTCTGACGTTACTGACGAAACCTAACACAATCACAAAAACATGATAAGAGAGAAAATCACCAAGATAAAACTCACATTTGCAACGCGTAATTGCATCTTTTCCACTATCAGATATCTTCTCCTAAACGTGTTTAATTCGAGGAGAGCATTTATCACTGTTCCTCATCAAAGGTTACTTTCATGAAGAATGATGGACTTAAAAGCAGAATTAAAAAACAAAATCTCCCACTTAATCTCTCGAGACAAGTATTACAGCCGTGCCAGAGAAGCCCTGGTAAAGTGGCCAAGACCATAACACCATGTGTTTAACTAATTTAGTGGACAGCAAAAATAGTAGTTATGGTCGCGGAAAATAGAGAGCCTCTTTAAACAACGACATTAATTCGTATCTGTTATTTGCTTCAGGAAGAATGTATTGCTGCGTGACCTTTATTCTTGGCATCTTTCCAGCTTTCTTCCTGACACGGCCCTGCCTGGATGGAAAACTATGCCATAACGGTGCAATTCGCTTGATAGAAAACTTTTCGCTATACCAATTCACCACTTGCGCAAAAGTCAAGTTAATCCTGTGACGATAAAGCTGCGCCTATAGCACCGGCAGGTGCATTGCTACCGCGGTTCACGGCGGTTCGTTCCTCCACTATCTTTCCTATCTATAGTTTTTTAAATTTTACTATCTATAGTTTTTTAACTACTGATAACTGGTGTAAATATGATAAATATAGCTAAATTATCCTACTATTCCAAGAAAGCAAGTTCAGCTAGAAAATATTTCCTAGGTTGTAGAAATAGTAAAGATACTAGATGAACGAACCGCTGTTAACCGCTGTCTCAATGCACCTGCCGGTGATAACGGTATAGCTCTTTGTTAAAGGAATAACAAGAATTTTATACAAGTGGGGGATTGGTACAATCCTACGAAAATGCCATATATACATTAGGAAAATGATACCATCTTTAATATCCCGTGAATGTTGTTAAATGCTTTCTTGCTTTTAGAAGGAATCGATGACCATGGACTCGCCCATCCCTTAGGGTGCACTCCAGAGATTCTTCCATTCGGCAAGGGATAGGCCACGGCCACCAGTTGTCGTAAAATCTTCGACCCAAATCACTTATATGTATATATTTTCTGAAAGAGCATGATTAAACTATTATTTTAAGACACAGCACTGCTATGTTATACAAAAATGAATCTCAAACATTCCGCTCCAAGCGGAGACGGTTTCTCGATAAACGAGTAAAACCGATAAATATCTCGTCTCGAAGGGTCCCGGTTTATCTCTATCGATTGTTGTCCCGGTTTGCTCCCGGTTTTCTCTCGAAGCACAAGTCTATCTCGATCCCCTCGAAATAAACCGACTTGCTTCGAGAATGGAATCGAGATGCCTTCAAATGAAGGTTTGAATCATTCGGAAGGCGTATGCTCGCTCTATACTTCTCTGTGGCAGCGAGACTAATATCGGTGAGTATACTTGGTCGCGATCTGTGGTCGCGCTCTGACCGCGCAATTTCACTGCACGTTATGTATGGAAAGAATACAAAATCAACAATTGAATTGCATAGTGTGGCTCAATATTAATATTCAGTGTAACTTATTTCGAACCTGTTTTTTTAGAATCCGAATAACTTTATGAGATGCGTCCAGGAAGTGCGCATTGAAATAATTTCTACAAGTGTAGAATAAATTTCACATGTTCTTCTGAAAGTATATCAGAATAGGAGAGTTTTATTAATAATACATATTTAATAGGATCTTCACATGAAAACTGTACCAAGGTTCGTCAAAGTTTTCTCCGGTATTCAGAAATACAGTGGGCTTGAACACCACAGGAGCGACTGGTAATTTATTGAAAACCGGACACGCATGGTCGAAGTGGTTGGGCATTCTCCATAAGCTTTTCAGGCAGACAAAACGCGGTATTGTTGATAGTAAAATGAACATGACCGTTCATCTAAACCCTGATTGCACTCTAAATTGGGCGTTAACTACTTTCATCATTTCTTGAACTTGTTAGACACATGAAACTAGTAATAAATAATAGAATGTGAGCATCTTACGAATACCTGCCAAAATTGCATGTTTTCTCGCAGTTTTACTTTCAACGTAATTATCCCCCCGCCCCCCTGTTCGCTGTTGTATCAAGCCGACGTTTTTCACAGACCGACTGTTGTGTGAATTATCAACACCTCCAGTCCCGACTGTCAGTATTTCCGCTAACCTCTACCAGGCAAATTTTAATCAAAAATAAACGTTGTTGATATAATCTCCTTGCTTGAACTATTTCACAAGGGAGTAATTCTCGGTAAAATGGAATCTGCAATGAATAATACGAAATAAAAAATATATATTACACGCCTACGATTCCGCGTCGAATATTAGTCAGATATACAATCAATTAGTGATGTAAGAGAAGATCATACAATATTATATTTATACTTTATATAGATAAATGAAATGTTTTCTTTCAATCAGATCTTGATATATCTAACGTTGAATAACATGGTGGGCATCTTTAAAAAATCGTTGTCGGAATTCTATTTAGGCCTACGATATGCATATTTGACGAGAGCCCCCACAATTTGGTACCCACACAACTCTTATCGCCGGAGAAGCTAAGAAACGGCCAATTTAACGTCAATAAAACACGGACATATGCAAACCTTCGACATTACCGATCAATTTCATATCCACCTCGAAAACCGGGACGTTTCGATCGAGATATAACCGGGAGCAAACCGGGAGACGTCGCGTCCAGGGGTCCCGGTTCTGCTTTCCCGGTTTCAGTCGAGAAATTTCTCGATCCATATCGAAGGCATCGAGAAAGTGCCTCGATTAATTGGACGTGATCCCTAAAATGTCGAAAAATGTTCAAATTCGGCTCAGTTTCCAGAAAAATGAGTAAGAACGATTTCAATTAATTTCTCGTCTCACGCTCGCTGGTCTGGTATCAACTTAAAAAGGCGAAAAAAAGTGGTGATCAACCTGCCCGTTTTTTGTCAGATTTTCTCTCCGTAAATGAGTCCTGATTTTTAGGCACACCCAAGTGGCATAACTGAGGGAAAGCAAAATTCACTACATGATGTAGACGAAGCCAGCCATCGATCTGCACGTGCTCGTTTACGATGCAGCAGAGCGCGGGCAGTCTATCGTATTATGAAATTATTTGATACGAAACAGTGGAGAACCACCTTACCACTAATACGTATATAGGGTCTCCCCACTCCTCCAGTGCAATGATACTCAAATGTTCAATGACTGAGGACCTCAAGTATACCGTTGCCCTGACATTGAACGTGGCGTATTTTAGCTAGGATTTGTCTCTGATGAGGTTAGGTTGAATTGTCAAAAAGAATAAATATTATTTCAACTTGTGAATGATGTGTTTCAATTGGCATAAAGAACAACATTGTGTTATATACTCGGAATATTTACAAGTCATTGAGTCGAAAGATTCTCGAATAACAGGGCAACGATGACATTAGGGCAAAATCGCTGTTTTTAACGGTGAAAACATCTGATATTTTTCTCTGTAAACACATGAAGATCAACGAGAACCATGGCATGTGGGCCAAATCTTCGCTAAAAAGTGTGAACGGGCATAAATCGCTTATTATTCAACGATGTGAGGAACTTAAGAAATGAGTCCACAACATACAATTAATTACTTATGGTGAGGTCATTGCATTATAATAATGACCCGAGACTCTGGCCCCAGAGGTGGCCTGGCCTGACCGAAAGCCGATGTCAGGTTCGTCCACCGAAGGGGCGAAGGACAAGGTTGAATAAATATGCAAATATTGTCTTTGAAAAATACCATACTCAGTATCAACCATGATAGAGAGAACAACCCGGCTACCTATCCATTGTTTTTATATTGATTTCCATTGTGAGGCTATCATAGATAGATAGATTCTTTATTGCCATGAATAGTTATTATACATAGCGCCACATGTGGCAGATAAAAAGAGGAAACAATTACATATAAAAATACAGGGTACTTTAAAATAAGTGTCACATATATATAAAAAAAAAAAAAAAAACAAAGAAAAGAAAAAAAAAAAAAGAAAAAAAACCCCAAACAACATACATATACAAAAAAAAAAGATAATAAAGCATATATTGACGCATGTCAGCACTGCCCTAATTTATGGCAGCATATTACACATTCATACAGGAGTCCTTACACACAAACGCACACACACACAAAGAAATACTCTTGAGAACACTAAAATGGTAACAGAAGCACAAATTAGGTTGTCTGCCCTGTCCTTAATGGGCGCTACGATCATAATGAGATCATCATAAACATGGGTTGTGTCCCTTGGTTCAATTAATCTTTGTGAAAGAAGGGTAGAAAGAACATTGACAGCAGTGAGTTTTTGTATCCACGTCGGCTGCTAAAAGAGAAATGATCTAATTTACTTTCAAATGGTTGAGCTTATTTAGGATAGATAGGTAGTTTATTGCTATGATGAATATATGTACATAAAAATACATAATGCCACAGTTGGCAGTGTGATAATCTGTGACATTCAAGATTGTTAAAACAAGATACACCTATTAAAATCATACAAGGACAGAAAAAAAAAACACACACACATATATACATGCGCACGCACACACACACAAATAATAATAATAAACAAAATAAAAAAAATAAAAAAAAAATACAATAAAATAAAATTCACCGGAATGTCAACGGGAGCACTAATTCTGCATGGCCAAGCACAAGACCGCCAATCGCATATTACAATAACATTTATTGTGTTAGTCCTACTCCAGATACTAAGTGTTAAGGTTTTCCAAAGACTGTTTTCTTACAGCTAAACAATTCTGAGCAAACTCTCCTACTATCATAAATCAGTACCCTGTACATTGAGATCCAAGTGTTATTTGCGGTCTGGGGAACATGTACAGGAAGGAATGAATAACTGAGATTGTTCTCTCGGACTGGAAACGGTATGTAGAAGAATTATTGTAAGAGGACTGTACTCTTCTATAAACTAAAATTGCCTTTGTTATACCAAGACATATGCCATCGGATGAAGATAGATCACCGCCATTATAGCCTACTGTGAAACTCCAGTAGGAATTAATTCATGCGCTGGTAATAGGAAATGTTATGCAGTTGGTGTTCTTTGGTTTGGCCTTAATAATCAGAACATAGGTCAATATAAACTTCAACTGATTATTGGAAGTAAGTACTGCAAATTAGAACACTATGTCATAATAATGGTATCGTGTCATTTCTATGTTTCATACAGCAAAAGACAAAAAGTCAGAAGTCAGAAGTGCCCTCTCGGCCTTCGTAGTAAAGGCATATACTCAAAATTCCTAACGCGGGCATAAGGTTATTCAATTTGTGCCACTGGATCATTCGAAGCATCGAGTGGAAATCTACGATGGGACCAGATTTACTCTCGAACGGTCCTAGCGTCTTCCTATAAATTCCCGGATGTGACGGTCCGGAAGAGCCGAACTACTTCCGCGGATTCACGCTCTGTATGTTCTGAAAATCGCCATCGCAATGTGTAATTTGGGTCAATTTGATTCGATAACCATTTGCCAGGGGGAATTCTCCGTCAAGAGCGAAAGTATTAATTTTTTTTACTATTGCGGATTCAAACTTTGCAAGCGAAATAGTTTCGGTGACGTCATCATTTATCGAGTCCGAATGGAGTACATGCCATTCGAGGGACTATATTTCCTCTGGAAATTGTGAATGATGAGTATTATGTCATGATTTTCCTGTAGGACATGACGTATGACAGAGAATTTTAGTCTCATATCTGGGATGTGAGGATTCGAGAAGGTAATATTCATATGAATGCATCTCGAAATTTGAGTTCTATAAGAAGAACTGTTTTAAAATATTGCGAGATTTTATATCTTCTTAGATAGGGCTTATTCTGCTCGATCGTAAGATATATTTGCTGGCCATGTCACTGTTTCAGTGTGAGGATGCGAGGAACTTGAAACAATACTCAATGCATCGACGGATGTCCATCGAGAAGCAGCTTATCTGAGGGACAAATTAAACAACATT
>JAVTVY010027708.1:0-11279 GCA_036873755.1 Hanleya hanleyi
TTACATGAACCATTAAGGTTACATGAACCATTAGGGTTACATGAACCATTAGGGTTACATGAACCATCAGGGTTACATGAACCATTAGGGTTACATGAACCATCCAAGGTTACATGAACCATTTGGAACTGCTGAGGATTACAGCAGAGGTACTTCCTGTTTCAAGCGGACATAATTGAACCTTTCAAAGGAGTTTTAAGGTTCTCTGACAATTTTCGCCATATTACCAGTTCTTACCAAGTGTCACCAGAAGAATATCAAACAAGCATTACAGCATAGAATTTCCTGATTCATTCAAATTACCAATGAGGACTAATCAAATTGATTACTGAATTAACTGTATATATTCAAGTGATCCAGAAATAAAACCGATGTATTTGTTAAACTGTGAAATTGGACTGAAGTTGGTTACTGTTACCGTTGGATCAGTAGTGTAAAAATGAGATACCCTGAAGTGGTACAATACTAACATTCAATTTGTTGGTTACATTGAGAGCGGTACCATTTAACCAGTTGCAAGACATTGCTATCTGTGTTGAAGTAGGCTGAAAGACAGGATCCATATACAGCGACAGCGATGCACCAAGGGGAATGAGGCAGTGGTAAAGGTTACGATCCGAATCCAGTTGGTAGCGGCGTCTCCGGAGAAGAAGAAATATTTAGGATACAAGAGATCCAGTTACTTTCCTGTTTTATGTGAAAAATAGGTGGTGGCAGCATACAGGAACATTAGTGGTTATACCGAGTTTACCAATAGGGGGTCTTAGCCCTTAAAATCCGCTACAATATGCCATTCAAGATGTCCACATGATCAGCTGAACATGGTGGAGAATGAAGCTCTTGGCCGGTGTCGGGCCTCACAGACTTGTGTTCTGAATAAGAACCTGCACTCTAATACTTTCAAGGTTTGTGCCGTCTATTCGAGTGTCACGTAGTTCTTCGCTTCCCATCAGCTGATTTGATAAGGCTATTACATCATCGCTCATGGATTTTTGTATCTAATACCGCTAAACCCGGCGCTAGGGGTCGAGCGATATATATATATTTATATGTTGCGTGCAACGAATAAATATATGTCGAAATAATCGGAACAGGGTATAAGTTAAAAATAATTGGTAATTAAGGATAATGCTTATAATAATATAGCGAGAGTGTTTGATGATCTAAGTTAAAATATGATCTAAGTTAAAATATGAGCTAAATTATAATTCACTGTAAAGAGACTTCATAAGTTAAATGTTTAAACGTAAGAAAATTACAGGTCACGGTGGTAATCTCTATCTAGGCTGATGAAGCTGTCTTAGGCACTTGTCGCCATATGTATCAGCATAAATAAAGTAATAGTTTGGTACATGACAGAATTCGCAGTATAGCTATCAGGTCCAGGACTCCCATCATTTGCCATGTTTTTAAGTGCACGCGATCTGCTTAGGTTAACTCCCCTTCCATAATTGCAGTTTGTGTTCCGATAAAGTTTGGGATTTCCTTCTCAACTGGTGTCGTACAATATATATATATTTTACACAGGATCTAGCAAACGCAACTATGCGAGCTATGTATACGCTGAATGCAGGTCCCATTGGAGTGTTACTATCCAGAAAGGAAATGTCGAAATTGTAATCATCTCTTTTGTCGTAAAGTCGACTAGAGATACGGCCCGCTTCGCTTTAAGTCCACGCGATATATCTCCTTAGGCTAACTCCCCTTCTATAAGTGCAGTTTGTGTTTCGATAAAGTTTGGGATTTCTTTCTCAATTGGTGTCTTAGAATATTTTTTTTACACAGCATCTAGCAAACGCTACTATGCGAGATATGTATGTGAAGTCTCATTGAAGTGTTACCATCCAGAAAGGGAATGTCGAAATTGTTATCATTTCTTTTGTCGTAAAGTCGACTAGAGATAAGGCCCGCTCCATTTTTATAGAAATATATATATATATATCTAAATATGATGTGCCGTTAGGGCTATCTGTGGTTTCCTTAAAATCAAATGAAGATTGATATATATATATATATATATATCCTTCACTGCATCACCGCGTGAAGGCGCTTGGTGATATAGTTCCGTTTTATAAATTTCTGCAATAATCTTCTGTGACGTTGATTAAAATCGACAAGCCTTCCTTTACCATATCTGACTTGGGTGACTTGGGACCTGTCCAGGCCTGGGGCCATTTGTGCCCCCTAAATACTTTTTCTTACCCCTCGAGCTAGGAGGCTGAAACTTACCACACTAAACCCCTGTGTCAAGCTCATCTAGATAGAGTAAAAATTCCAAGATAGCCTCCATGATAACGTCACAGTGACGCCATTTTCAAAAAGGCATTTTGGAGACAATTTTCCTTTCAAATTCTTTCTTTGCAAAAACTGCATGAGAAATTAGTAAATAATAAGCTGATGTAAAATAAAATAGCTTTTGTCCATTCTTTTCTCACAGAAAAGCTACAATTTGAAGAAAAAACTTCACTTTTCGGTACCCCACAAGGTCGTCATTTTGCATTTACCCATTATCCGCTGCTCTGGGCTTATGCAAATAGGCTCAAAGTGACCCCAATATGATAAACTACAATGTCAGCTCTCCACATTTTTTCGTTCCCGAAACAGGGTGGAAAGTTTGGTATGAGGTCATAATGGCTCTCCATGCCTGCTAGGGTTAAGTCAGGAAATAAAAATTAAAAATTCAAGGGATATAAGCCATATAGATCAGACAGACAGGGGAAATCAGTAGAAAAATGGTTGGTTGAAAATAACTTCGCATTCCAGTACACTAGAAATGGGACGAGAATGGACAGATAGCGACCACGTTCCTATTCTGACAAACTTCAGCATGAAACCAGATTCTGAAAAGGCAGACGCTCCCATCAAAGTCCATTATGAAAAGCAGATATGAAAAGTTTCCAAAACGTTTAAACCCATTAATGCAATTTCTCTTTGTCAATATTTTGGAATAGTCATGTTTTCACAAGCAGAAAATTCAGACATATTAAACCCATACAGAAAGTTCCAAATTTTATCATCAACCCTGCATATTCCCCGCACTAGATCCCCACAGGAGAACAATGTATCATCGTCCAGGATATCTAATTTGGGATCAAATTAGTTTAACCCTATCTGTACTATATCGGTATAATTGTAGAGATAGCACAAAACGTTCATCGATTGCCTGTCAGTATCACAAAAGGGAATTTCTAGACTAATGTTTTCATTCTATTGTATCGCGTTGGAAAGCTTGCAGTATCCACTTTGAAGTAACGAAGACGATCATAAGTATGTTTTCGCTTCATTCGTGTTCGTGGCAGTGCTGATACCAATTGGAATTGTCAAAACTACAGGCACAGAGGGAGTTAGGGACTATTGTTAATTTACAGTTCCTATCCAGATGCTGCCTTGTTCCCTATATCAGTGGTGAATCTGTATTTGGTCAGAGCTACAGAACCAACAGATCGAACACCGAATTACCTATTCCAATACCTACCATTTCGAACTATATGGACGCGGTTAGCCAAAATGGTTGATTTAGGCCAGAGACTCTGGGTTTGCCAAAGAGAATTACAAATTCATCCTCTAAAACAGTTCCCGTGATATCTTCACAGCATGAAACCAACATGAAGATATATTCCGTCCAATAGCCCTGGGCAAATGTGAATGTTGTCTAGGATCGGAGATACTGCAGGTGATGAGTAGCGTTTGATTGGGACTAATTCATATCTGATTTATATTAGCTATTTAATATTCATTTTACCGTACCTCCTTCAAACGCAGCAGCAGGAGCAATCACGTGTTCCAAATATTTCAGGAAAGAGTAATCGATGGTCTCATCCGTCCGATCTGCTATGTTTGGGGTAACCTCCTCGCAGTAGTTGCTACACCGCATCACGGGCCGAGAAATTCCTTCCGGATAGAGTAATTTACGAAACTTGGCCTCTCGACGTTTAAATGTGTCGCTGTCCAGAGGCAATCGGTCGCTTTTGGTCAGGACTCCATATACGGGTATACCTAAACAAAAATGCTAGAATTGCCACAATATGTATACAATACGCTACCGGTATTGCTTACTGCATTCTGAGTTATATATATGCATTCACAGCAGTGGTTATTAAAAAGTGTTCAGAAATCCGCAATACACTAATCTCTATATTTATGATTACTTGTAGACCCTCACATACATAACGATTACTTGATGCACGAGAGCAATCAATGCTAATGGAAAGTGGGCATTGTGTCCAAGTGAGCACTGTGTCCAAGTGAGCACTGTGTCCAAGTGAACACTGTCCAAGTGAGCATTGTGTCCAAGTGAGCATTGTGTCCAAGTGAGCAAAAAGATTCATTACTAGAATAACACCTCTAGATCTATAATCGTCACCGCGACGACCACCTATTTACTGATCATCGTGGATAACTAATACATGTCAAAACTCACCGCTACCAATGTTCTTGGCGACGTCAAGCACACATCTGATCAACCTTTCTGGAATTTCTGGAATGTTCGCCGAGACCAATAGTAGTATGATGTCCACTTTCCTCGTTGAGTCCACTGTGGAGTATTTGAGCTGGAGTTCGTCCAGGTCATTCCCATGGCTGATGGAGAAGATTGTCTCAAACGGCTCCCTGTCTGGGATTCTTCCAGTAAACAATAGCTTCAGTATCTCTTTGGTTCTCTCGTCATTGTCGTGCTGTAAGCCAGGTGTATCCATGAGCGTAGGTAATATAACGTCTTCAAACGCAACATTCTTTACTCGACAGCAACGAGGATATCTACAAAGTACCATGATGGTATATTTGAAGATCGGGTTATAATGACCTTCTTCCTCCGCGACGGGAAACCCCGCAGGGGCCTTTACGTTTTTAATGCGGCAATTGGGATATTGCCGAGAGATAGGCGTGCATACTTGAGTTGGTCAGTGGTCACGCCGTAGGACAACCGCCAACGAAAAAATGCATTGCTGACATCGCCAAATGCACGTGCTATATCCCTTTCTGGAAAGTTTCTGATCTCCCCCAGACAAACTGCCGCTCTTTGAGGTTACAAGAACGTAAAGCTGCTTCCGGGAAGTTTCACATTTACCAAAGGCACCCGCTATTATTTGGAATAATATATTGATAAACTATTTCTGAATATTTGTTTTAAAAACTATTCTGTTAATATTTTCTACATGAACCGACACATCCTGTATTCGTGTACATCAGGAAGTTAATTTTCTAGAAATATAGAATATTTTATTATTAAAACTAATTGTGCAGACCTTTGGTATTTATCGGAAGTTCCCTGCACCAACACGCCCCTAGTGGAATAAGGGAGATACAACCTTTTCCGAATTGGGCTATAGCGAAATTACAAGTTCAGTAACAGACAAACACTGACATCAGATGTGTTGAACGATATCATGAACGATGCATTCAATTGAATAATACCTTCACCAAAAGTTTAGTGGTTGACGATCACGTGTGAATTTGCCAGTAAATCCTGTTCGACTGTTCGTCAGCAGGTATCGCTCTTGACTTGTTCCAAACTAGCATATATGGGCTTCTTCTGTCGAAAAACTCTGGCGCATGTGTAATGCATGTATCCTGTCATTTCGGCGGATTATCTTAGACCGTCGTGACAGAGTGAAAACGGAGGAATAAAGGATTGATTTTGCAGATTAGTATGTAACGCTCAATTCTGCAAGTGACGTCGGATACGAACAGAGTACCTTCCAATTGCCATCTCCGTTCCCTCCTCCTAATTTGCTACAGGTTACAAGGAACCACTGAATGTTTATGGGTCTAAAATTATTACCAGAACTTGATTTCCTGCTAAAATTGATTGCCCATTGTTCCTCACTGGACCAGGAATGTTTTCACATGGATATTTTTAATTAGAAATTCAAGGAACTCTATAAATAAAGAGATATCCCATGAATGATATCCCTTGTATGTAGTGGAGCTAAAGAATGCTTTATGGCTTCTGACATTAATATATCGGTGATCAGTTAATGAAGACTTCTCGGGGTTCGTTAACCATCGCGTTACTGCATGCCGGTTAGATCCTACAAGCGACATATTCAAATGGGGGAGCAGATAGGATTTCATTTTGATTACATTGGCTTCTTTCTGATTACCTACACGACAGTAGTAGTCTGGTCGGAATACTACTCGCTACTTAATAAGGAAGAAAGAATGACGTCAGAAGGTCAAGTTCAAAGGTTAGATGAGTTAGGTCGAAGGTCGAAAGGTTGGCGTTGAAATTAAGCGAATCGGGGGTACGGATTATTTGAAACCGCGTCCAATGAGAGCATAGCTAGGGGTTCAAATTGGGTTGGCATTGCAAAGGTGGGCGAAGCTTTATAAAACTCGCTACAGTTAAAGTAAAGATTATGGAAAAAAAGCTAGGCATTTTGACAGAACCGTCACTCGCGTATTTGGCATTTACGCGCATCCGTTGTTTTCCACTTGTTAGGCTTTGATATTCGTGTATTGTCTATACACAGTGGTCTATTTCTATGGCAGGATAAGTACGCTGTCGGTATGGTAATGGATCGAAAGGGTTACCCGATTTTTCAACGACAACGGTTAATAAAATTAAGAATTTGAAAAAAAATGAATTCCAACGGTATTTTTGATAATTCGCTCTCGCGAATTCGTCATGTGTGCCGGCTTCCGTAGAATTGTCCATTTTTCCTTACTGGACCAGAAATGTTTTGTGATGTATTTTGAAATGTTTCTATACTATTTGCTCCTCAAGAATATCAACCACCTTTCCTAATTTTGATAGGAAAATGATCTGGACCAGTTTTATTGTCACCTTCAAAATCTCTGACTGTCGTATCTCGACCAAAAAATGGTGGGAAATGTATGCCGAAGTTTTTATACGTCTGATCGGAAAGGCCAGTCTACCTGGTATGGTCGGTCATATGTGCCGGTGAATATTAGGGAATATAGTTTTCTCACGATATGTTCAGGCTATATTTCCAGGGGGCTCACAGTGGCCAACTAAATAAATTTGACCAAATGACCATGGTCTGGAAGTGACATATGCTTTACATTTGGTTAACTATATTATATATCAAAATGTTCCTTGAATCATATTCTCTGCAAATATGATATGAATTTTCATATTTAATATCAATATAAGTATATACATTCAAAAACAACGGTTCATAGGGTTGTCAACAAAAGTCACTCACATATGAAAGAACTAATAAACATGCTGTAAGTCCCCATTTACAATGAACACAATTTCAGCTTTCGAATTTTAAAGCTAATTTAACATATGGTGCAAAAACTCTGACCACGTGGACGGCTCTGGCCGTCGCCATATTGAATTTTTGCATCTTGAAAGATGCTAGATGGCAGATAATGGAAAATTCCACATACCACAGCACGCTAAAGCGGGTCAAAATACGTACATATTTCACGAATTGCCGTACGTACCGATCGCATCAAGTAAACTAGTTCGAAAGTGAAAGCACGGACCTGGAACAATCGAACTTTGTTTTCAGTCGTAGGTTCGTAGCTCCCGGAAGTGGCCAATTCGTTTGTATTATGAACGAGATGTGCTTGTCAAATTTCTGATAAAACTGGGATTTTAAACGTTTACAGGTAAGTATTACGAGAAATACGCCTCAGAGGAGTTGAAATAATATTACAACATTGAAAAAGAGATCGCACAACCACTGTGACTGCAGTTTACAGTTGTCGGTTCCTTTAAAGCAACACCAGCAGCCGAAAACAGTGAGGATCTGGACCGGTTACAGCGCCGCGCGCCTTTCAACACGATGTTTGTCAGTTCGAGTTACATTCGTGGCACGTGTTACACTAGTGTCTAACCCACTGGCACTCTCCCTATGTAGCAAAATAGTCCGGTCAAGATGGGCAGCCTTGATCAGCGATACAGATTTTATATTTTTGAAACATCATGATGTCTTGTTGGCATCATTGAAAACTGTTGACCGCTTCTCTCTTGCAGGAAACTAGCCTATGTTTATGTATACTATGATTGTCTTTTTTGAATTTGGTGCTAATACTGTTATATGGATATGGAATAGGTCTTTGGATTATGGACGCGGATATTCTTTAATGGACGACGGCTGAATTATGAATGACGGACTAGACGCTTGTATTCAAAGTTTGATAATCACAACCAACATAGTGAATGTGTAAAATTATTTTTAAAATATCAGGCCTTCAAAATTTGACATCTCATATAGTGTACATTGTAATGCTGGATTTTGGGTATTTTTATTACTACTTTTAACACGTCAAATGGAGTTCTCCTGACGATCCCATAACTAATTAGGTCTTTCCATTTCCAATGGATAGACCTATTGTTATTGTACGGATTATTATTATTATTCTACCCAACTGCTTAATATCTAACAAAGTGCTTGATCTACAGCCACAATAATTTGTACATGCGTAGAGGTGATTTCAAATCTGCTCTCGACGGTCATGATTTTTGACCTTGACCTTGACCTTTTGAGTTATTGGCTTGTAAAGTTAAACCCTATTCTGCGAATATTGATGAAGCAGAGGAGAGGACGCGCTTGAGACGTATAATGTAAGCGTTTGAATGTATTTGCAACAAAATGAACCGACAAAATATGTAGGTCACCACTGCTGACATTGAGTTCTCTCCCCTGAAGGCGTTTTGCTTGTTAAAAGAGTGCAGCCAAAACGAAACAACAGATCTTCACGAAACCGGAGGGTTGGTAAATCTTATACATGGCCAAGCTACTGTATGTCTTTCAAAAAGTTACGTAACAATAACGAGTAGTTATCTCCCCTTTGATCGTTTTCAAAACCCGTTATTTTATAAGGAAATAAGCTAGGGCATTGATTCTCCTAGGGTTAATGAACACGTTAATGAACGAAAAGAATTGTGACCTTAAATTTGACCTTTGACCTCCAGGAGCGTCTCTATATGAGTGCAAAGTTTGGTGATCAAATCTTGAACGGCCAATGCGATCAGCATGAAAATAAGGTCACGTGACCTACATGACGTCACAATATCGCCACTTGTCTTAGAACTCGAACTTGACCTTGACCTCTGAAGTGGTAAGTATCCAAATATCGAAAATACGGCTTCCATTTTCTGGGAAACTAACGCGCTGACAGTGAAGAAACAATGTCACAATAGTGAGCACAATATTGACTTTCTTTTGGCGCTAATTATAAAACGATCTGATATGACCTTCACCTTGAATATCGTACAAAGTAAAAAAAAACGGTATATGGGTTTTTCGCGAAAACTACAGCTTCCAGGAATCTGTAATTTAGCACATTTGTTCCCCATAACACAAGACGTCATTGAATTTTCAACCTGGCCTTAACCCTGGTTTTTGAGATATGGCCACCGACAGTTTTCTGACTACAGTGCCATAACTTGAAAACTGTTGGGAAATCTAACTTGAAATTTGCACATGAATGTAGGTCATTACATGACGTAACAGAACGTCAGTAGAAACCATAAAAAGATACCAGAAAGATTTGGAGGTAATTAACCATTTCTAAAATTTTCGATTTATTCAAATTTTGCGAAAAAATTATGCATCCAATCATCACTATTCTTGGGCATGATTGAGAGAATATATATATATATGTATTTGCCCATGCAATTTCAAGAATATAGCTTTGATAGGTTTAGAGATATTTTAAAAACAATTTTCCCGAACTATTAAGCCGTTAAATGATTCTCTTGCCCTGTTTGTGATCATTTGTTGATTCATCTATTCAATGGGCGTTGTCAATTTCGCTATAGCGATTCGGCTGTAGCACTCGTGGCATCCCGTGATCGCAATCAACTTAATGCCGTGTTACATGACGGAGCTGGCTCGTTTTTGGAAACGTAAAAACTCTTGAACCGCAAGTTCTAATTTGTTGCCGGGTACTTCCAAGAATGAGTTGTTTCGTTGACAATGATCCCGTGTTCCCTAATACAAATGTAACTATGGGACCAATTTTGCGTCATGTCACACGTTCATCAATATTCAGGGTCATTTTATCGGGCAGAAAAAGACTCTGCGACAAGCACAGTCTCCGGGCGATCAATTCCTAAGTTCAACTTTCTCCATTCAATCCATTCTTTGGAGTCCAGGGACAATTTTCTAAACACATTTCAAACATTTTCGGATCGATGAAGGAGCCGTGTGGGGCCCAAATAAAGCTCAGAAATGTGTTCAATAGCTGCCGCTTACCAATATAGGCAAGTTTGTTAGAAGAAAAACGCAATAAAAAAACTATAAGGTATTAACAAGCAATGTGAGAATAACGTGCCTGTGCGTGTAAAGCGACCAAAACAATGGTCGCGACCAAAACGGCCCGCGACCATGTACTTTCTCATTTGCAGTAAGAAGGGAAAGACCGCGTCATTGTACCAACAATGTCTAGTTGTTTTTGTGATTTTCCATATTGATATTAAATATGAAAACCAATATTATTTTCACAAGTAATATGATACACGGAATATTTTGATGTATGAAATAGGTAACGAAATATAATGTACATATCACTTTCAGACCACTGGTAATTTTGGTCAAATTGGCGGCCATTTGCATTCATCATCCCCTTAAGTATAGGGTCGTTTTCAATGGGTTGTGACCTGCAGTGGTATCGTGACTCGAATTGGACGACTTGAATGGCTGAAAGCAAGGCGGGAAATTGAAAATGTGACCCATATTACTACTCGATACTGAATGTAAACATAAATGAGAAATCGTTTGGATGTCTCTTTGGATCTTTGTTTCATTATTAGCATGGATATTGCTCGGATATATAAGATATCCCGATAAGGACAAATTGGAGCTACTCTACTCACAGGTTGAGATGTTTGGTTATCGGTGTGGTGTATGAATACCATTCTCCAGACAGTGAGGCCGCGACTGAGTCCACGAATGCAGATTTTCCGACTCCGGATTCTCCGAGCAGAAGAATATTCAACTTCCTGTTCACCCTTTCGAGCAATTTAGCTAGCTTTGCACGAGACGTCTCTAAGGGCTCAAGAGCGGACATAGTTGAAGTTCCTCACCTGAAAAATAATGAAATACTTTTTCAAGACAGTCAGAATTTAGTTAATTAGCTAATAATTCTCTGAGGTTTTTCACACGGGGATGGTATTAAAGGGTTGATTGGTACGGCGGCCTAACCCAAACCAAACAAGAGCCCAAGGGGCTTCAATATACACCCGTATATCTGGAATTACATTGGTCCAAATTTCAAGGTCGTTTAATAGCCTTGATTCCAATTGGTAGCTAGCAATCCAGAGAAACGTCTACAAGTGTGTGCCTCTGAGAATTTAACAT